>WUQG02408368.1:0-16569 GCA_011317285.2 Androctonus mauritanicus
GAACTAACATTGAAATTTTGAAATTCATGACAATAAGCTTTACAGAATTCAGAGGTCTTAACTTGACATGGATTTCTGATCTTTTTATGCTTAGTGTGCTAAAGGCAGGATTACATGATTCACTTTGGACCATCACTTTGAATGATTCATCTAAAATGAAACAATTTTTACATGCTTCTTCCAAAATGAATCACTCAATTCATTTCAAAATAGAGTCAAAAGTGTTTGTTTATAATTAGTGAATATTTTCTAAATGCAGAAAACTTATCAAAAAAAAATTTCCACTTTTTTCTGGTTGCTGAATTTTAGAGTTTGGATGAATAGTGGGTGTGAATTGTTTTAATTTTGATCTTCTGACTATTATTTCTGACTTGTTAAGACCATCTGTTGTCAGTTCTGAATATTCCTTTTAAAATTTCTCTCAGAGCATTTTCTCTTACTATTTTATTTCTATAATTTTATTTTACAGTTCCAGAGACAATTCCAATCTTGAATCAAACCCAAAATTAATAATATATGATCTTTCCACTTAAAACCATGGCAACAACTTAAAATAGCCAGTAGTAGTTTGTAGTTTTGAGATATTGGATATCTCAAAACTACATTCATTACAAAAGTTTTGGCTACTTTTTTCACAAAGATATCAGGTAACAGTATGCATTGTGCATAGAAATTGAAATGATCAGTGAAAATGAGTATACATCAATTATTTTTACAGTTAGCTGGAAGTGAGTAATCTAGAGCCATATGCTTGAATACTTATGTTAGTTTAAGAAACATTTATAAAGGTGTTTGGTGTTGATTTGATCTTCAATGCATCACATATTGATTATAGTTTTTGCAATATTTTTTAATATTACTATTCATTTTTGACTAGTAAAACTGTGTTTCAATTTTCCTTTGGATCTTTTTCATAGCTAAATGCACCAAGGTGGGTATGTCATGAAAAATGTTTAAGATATACTCTACTACCAATCATGGCATCACAAATTGATGTGAAATTTCCTTTTGGGTTTAACTCTTTTTTTGTCTATATAACACATTTCCATTCAAGAAATAATCTGCAAATTCTTCATTTTGTTAAATGTTTCTTTGATATCTTTTGAATGATTTCCTGGCATTTGGGATCTTATTATTGTTGTTTCTTTATCTATGCTATAGTATAAATTAGATTATATTCATTAATTAAGCCTATTGGAATTCTGCTAAGTGAATTTGCATTAGTATCAACCTTCCAAGTTTATGTATTATTTTAAAATCATATTCTTGAATTCTGACAAGTCAGGAAGAAAAATAGTTACTGAATGTCAGGTATTCAAGAATACCAGACATTCAGTAATTATTGCTAGGTCTACTGTTAGTGTGGATGGATTTCAAATGAACATTCATATAAATAAGGCCTGAAATATTTTACTGCCCAAACAATCATGAGACATTGTCTTTCTTAATTTCTGGTGGTCTCAATTGATGACTAGCATATGCTACAAGCAATTCATCATATTCATTGCATCTGTTATTCACTTATTAACCACACAAAACTATGTTCATTGCTTATGTTCATCATATTCAAAATTGCATCTGTTATTTCACTTATTAACCATACAATTAAAACTAGGATCAGAATCCCTATCAAATTTAAATCCTTGAATTTCCCTGAAGCAAATAATATTTGTTTCTTTTCTTTGCTGTTGTTATCACAACAGTAATTTTTCTTTATCATGGTAATAATAAGGGAAAGTTTAGGCTTCTGTTGATTTTCATTGCTTCCTTCTTGCAGACTAGCCTAGATTTTCCCTAAGAATGGTGTTGATTACAACTGTTGTTCTGCAAATTTGTTGGGGAACTTTGTGAAGGAATTTATCTAGATCTTCCCTCAAATACTTATTGTTGTGGTGAATGGGAATATGGATAATGTTCTCTCCCTTATGACATAATTTCTCTTTGTGACAGATGATGTGCATATGGTTCTTTCTTAGTAATTCTGAGGACCACAAAAGTGTTGAAGTGGGGAAATTGATCATCATACTAATTAGGAGAGGAGGTCCTATACTGTGACAACTTATAGAAGTAATTTGGATAAGACTGCCTATATCCTACTGTATAATAAGATTGCTACAGCAGAGGGAGTGGTTCATAACACAATAATTCCTGATTCGTAAACCATTCTCCCTGTTGTGTAGTAGTACATGGTTGAGGTTCCAATCATTTCTCCAATCTAAGTTCTAATTTGTCTAGTCTATTGCTAATTGATTCAATTGCTGTATGCACTCTTATCATGGTGTCAAATTTTTGTTCAGATATAGTTTTCTTTTGTTCAAATATAGTTCAATTTTTGTTTCTGGCATATTTCATTTGCAATCTCATTCACCTTATCAATTTCATTCATCTTTTCCACAAATAGACAGGTTTGTTAGTTATTTTATCAATCATTTTTTCATGTATCATTATACATAATGCATTTTCAAAATTTTTAGAGTCCTAAGAGATATCTTTTGCTTTATTCTATTGTTAAGCCAGTGCAGGAACTGTAATCAAAGCCATTCATCTAATTCTTTTTTGACATTGCTCAACAATCAGTTTTTCTTGTTTAATAAAACTTGTCACTTTGATGGTTATTTCTGCTGTGAATGATTGTAACCTAACTGCAAAAAAAGAAAAGTTTGAGCATATTCATTCCTTTGTTAAATGCTAAAGTTTAATTATGTATGATATCTTTGTAAATTGCTGAAGCATTTGGGCTTTAAAAGCCTTATAGTTGTTATCCTTAACTTTAAAATTGCATCATATGTATTCCCTTGCAATCCCTAACAGTTTACATTTCACAATCTCCAAATATTAACAGTCCATGCAACTAAGTTGCTATTTCTTCAACTATATCAAAAAAGTTGATCATCTATTAATTTAGTTTGTCTAAAAAATTGGCAATTATTTCTGCAAAAATAGAGAATGATCTTCCAGATGTTGTCTCAGTTGTAGAAACTGATGTAGCATGCAGGCTTTCATTTGCCATCTTAGAAAGTTACATTCTTTTAGAAGTTCCTCAATAATTCTGATTTGAAATCCCATATCTGATATTAGTGTGGAAATAACAAAAGAACCAACTAGGATCCTACTTGTTATAGATAGTTGTTGCAGCATCCTTACAGTTTATATGTGATCCAATATAGATTCAAACAAAAGTTATGAGAATTTTACATTGTCAATTCTGATGTATGCCAATGATTGAAACAGCACAGCTTAAAAATTTAAAACAAGCATTTATTTAGTACCCAAAATATCTTGTGTTGAGAGAGATTTCTTTATAAATGTTCTGTTTTCATCAAATAGAAAGAATTTGAAAAAGTGGTAAATATCTTTGCTGGATTGAGGACGATCTTTCAGCACTGATGAAGCTTGACACAGCTGGATGGAATCAAAAAGTGACTCACTGAATCAGGCCAATTTGATAAATTTCTTTCACTTTCTTGTCTCAATAGAAGTTGCACAACTATAGTTGTCTGATGTCTATAGTTGTTGAAGCAAGAACTTATTTTTTTCTCTGGCATCCTATTCAAAATCAGTTCCTCTTTCCTGACTATCAACCACTGTCTTCAACATCACTATCTTTTTTTCCCGAGATGAAACTTCAGCTAACTAAGCTTCTGAATAATCAATATCCAGCAGTCACCTGTGAAATTCTACTTCTCTTTTATTTTTTTTTTATCATTTTTATTGATGGATAGTAACAATAGATGAGTTTTCTTCTTTTCTCTATTGATATCTCTTTAGCAAATAGCTCTCCTTTCTAGATTGTAGCAGTTACTCCTTGTCTATATCATTCATTGTTTGACCTGATGCTAATGTTTCAGTTAGAAGAAGAAATGTATTTATCATCACAACTGTAAGGGGTCATCCCTTTGCTTATATTCTCATCTCCGACATTCTTCATGTATAGAAGTTCATAAAATATATATATTTTTTTGTTTTAAACCAAAACATAAAAAAATAAACTAATTTATTATGGCATGGGGTGGATCCCCACAGCAGTGAAATATTTTTTGCATATTTTGATTTGTTTTTTTTTATGTTTTGTCTTGTTATTTGAATATCTTGTTTTGTTTTTGATATTAATATAAAACATCCAATTTCAAAGTTATAAAAAGTGAAAAATATCCACTTCTTAAAATCAAGGAAATATGATTGCTACTAATATTTTGTCTCACACATTAAAACATAAATTGTTTATTACAAAGAAATAAAAAAACAAAATTACTATCAGGCCTATACTGAACTACAAAACATTGGGCATTTCAGATTGCACTTTGTCATCAGTTTCAGAATGGCAAAAATTTTAAATTCCATAGCCAATATGTTGCGAAAGTACAACAGAACATTATAATAGGAATAGAAATTAATTATAATAGGAAATAAAACTGATTTTACATTATAATAAAAATACATAAAATTAGTGCACATTAAGTGAATTATACATTTTTTTCAATAATCCTTAATTTTTTAAACTGCTTTACAAAAGTAATGAAAAATTATATAATTATTTTTTATTAATTAATTTGACTAATGTTTTATAAAACAAGGAAATTTTTAACATTCTAGTTTTTATAAATAAACCAAAGCTGTATTCTTATTTTTTATTTCATTAAATAACAACACTATTAATATTGAATATAGTATAATATTACTTCTAAATTTTTAAAAAGGTATTGCAAGTTATAATATCATATTACAGTACTATATTGGAATAGCCTATTTTAAAATAATAAAAATAACACATAGCTCAAAAATCTAGCGATTTATAAAATCTATTTTAGAAATGTGTATAAGAATCAATAAAATAATTTAAAATTCAAAAGATAATTACTTGTATTGAAAAAATTCCAACACCACCAGAACCTCCCAACAGCAAAACTCTAAAGAAAAAAATCACAATAACAACTTTTAAATAAATTTTAGAAGATAATTTTACAGTTCTCAAAGTAAAAGATTAAGACTTAATTTATAAATATGCAATTATAAATATAATATTAACATGTAAAAAAACATAGATGCCAACGAAAAAGAGAGAACAAATCAGTTGTTCCCATATAAGTTTAAACATAGGAGCAAAGGCAACTCTGTCCCATATTATTTTATATTTAACAGTACAAGTATTATTCATAATGCAAATAATAATAAATCTGCAATTTTCCTTAAAAATATGATAAGCTAGTTGAAATTTTATTTTAACATCAATTAGGATCTAGTTATCAATTTAGTTTAACCAATAATAAACTAAAACAATTATATAGTAATATTTGGTTTAAATAATAATATTTTTCACTGCAATCCTTATCAAAATAATTGTGGATTTTTGTATAATTTTTTATAAAAACCTATATAAATAAAGTATTTGGATGTTGATAACTCCTGCCTTAATAGCAGGAGTTATCAACATTCAAATTAAAAGTCAGTGCCACTGGAAAAAATATTCTTCTTGAAAATAATCTTAACAGAATAAAATTTGCTAGGAATAATGAATCTTTGTTGAAAAAATATTTGCCAAAAATACAATATTAAGAGAACAAACCTTATGCAGGAAAATTAATTTCCCATTGAAATAAAAATTTCTCATAAATATGCATAAGTACCCAGTATTTGTGGAAAATATTTCAATTTTTAGCATATTTCAAGTAAAACCAAACAACATATAACTGGATTAAAACGTTTTTTATCTGTTCAGTTTTGGTATCAGTTTTATATCCTTTATGACTTTAAATTTCTTCTTAAATATATTAACTTAATTTTTGATATAATATCAAGATTAAGTATTAATTTAATACTTAAATAATGTTTATAGCATATAACATGATTAAGTTGCATAAATAATGTAAACATTATAATAGCCAAATCATATTAAATTTCCCTACATCAAGAAACTCCTAGATTAGATATTATAAGGGGGACAACTTGTAAATTAAGTTATAAATTTATAAAGGATCAACCAACAACCAGTAGTTTAAAAATAATAATGGACACTCATCCTAGATTTCTACAAAAAAATCCTCAATCAGACATTTTGTAAAAAATGGCTTGTAGATTAATTTTATAAGAATCAACCAGAAACTGGTAGTTTAAACATTATAAGGGCCACTCAGCTTTCCATGAAAAAGAACTCTTCATTAGACATATTATAAAGGAACAGTTTGTAGATTAAATTTTATAAAGGTTAACTAATAACATGATTTAAAGATTGTAAGGGCTGTTCATCCTAGCTTTTCAATAAAGAAATCCCTCATTAGAAATGTATTTTAACAGCAGTTAGTAATCAACAAATTTTAAATATATTGTATTTAATATATAATTATATTCATAAATGCAATTACTTCTTAACATATTTAATTAACTTTTTTTAATACGTATTAAATACTATAATTATAACACTAAATAATTGCACCCATTACAGTTACTCATAAATCTTAACATTGTTTCAATTATCGCATGTATTTCTTAATATATAAAGCATTTTATACCAATATTATATAACTATTTAATTTAAATGAATGTTTCTCTAAATCCAACTTCTGGGCTCCAGTGCTAGGAAGTGAAAATGTGAATTAATAATGAACAGCTGACGAGCCTCTGGTACATTTATTACAATAAGAATCTAATAACAAATCTTCATGCATCAAAAGTTTGTTTAAAGATATAAATGTAAATCTGTGTAGATCAAGATATGTCACACAGGTATTGACTCAACTCCACAGGGAAATGAGAGCATTTGCCCTTATACAAATTTCAACAAAAGGATAAGATAACTTTTCAAGTTATTTTATATTTAAGTGCATAAACATTATCCTTAAATGCAAATAATTAGTAATGAATTTAAATATAGTTTACATTTGATTTAAATAAATATATATTTTACAGCAATTCGCATCATATAATTGTTCATATTTGTATAATTTTTTCATACACACATACATACATAAATATTTCATTATGTATTTATCAGTACCAATGTATAGAAATTAAAAATTCAATTTATCTTAATCTTTAAAAAATATACATAATTATAATTATGTGAAAATATTAAAGAAAATTTAAACTATTCAAAAATGTTTTCAAAGTTTCCTAAAAACACTGAATTTAGAGTATTTAAAATTTTTCTTCAATTATATTTTACATATTAGAATTATGCAGCAAAATTTCCAGATATATAGTTACCTTTAATAATATAATCCTTTAATTATATACTATTAAAAATTATTAAATTGAGTGATGCATATTTTCTGCAAACTTTCCTCTCTTCTGAAAAGTTCAACTTTCAACTTGACATAGTAATTTTATCTATAGTCCATAGCATTATTAAAACTGCTTTAGAATGGTAGAAATCATTTTCTAATATAAGCACTCCACTGCAGTACATTCAAACAAACATTAATTTTTACTCAAGATGAACGTTTTTGGCATAAATTACACCATCATCAGGCATCTACACGAAAAATCAAACAAACCTTTGTTCGATTTTTTGTGTATATGCCTGATGATGGTGTAATTTATGCCGAAAACATTCGCCTTGAGTAAAAATTAATGTTTGCTTTGAACATACTGCAGTGGAGTGCTTATATTAGAAAACGATTTACCTACAATTCTAGCAGTATCATAATAATTGTTACAAATTAAAGTACTGTATTATATTCTAAATTATGATTTTAAAAAATATTTTCTGTATTACAATTTTTTACATTATTTAATTTTTTATTTGTTAAAACTGAATTTATATAAGCTGGATATCGCTATATAAATTTCAAAAACATATAAAAATCAGTATTATCACAAATATGATTTACTCAATTTTAATTTCAACAAAAATTTTTTATTTTTTCAAAATAATTTTCATTTATTTAATATTTGAATACCTGGATCCCCGAGCAGTCGATTTGGTCATTCCACCAAACAGACATAAAGCATTCCAAGCTGTTAGTGCAGCATATGGCAAGGAAGCAGCTTGTATATGATCAACTGTCTTTGGTTTGTGAGATATCTGAAATAATAAATCAAATTTTTTATCAAGTAATTTTAAAAATGCATAAAAAAAATCTACAATTGTTTTTATTCCATACATACATTAGAAGCATCAACAATAGTATATGTTGCATGACTTCCAATTTGGTCAGGACTAGTAGCTCCCCAAACCTGAAATTTATAAATATATAAAATATTTATCTCGTATTTCTGATATCTTATAAATACATCATTAATTTAAATACCATACTTGATCTCCAGGCTTTACTTTCTCTACAGCCTGTCCAACATCAACAACAACACCGGAAAAGTCACGGCCAAAAGTAAGAGGAAATTCAGATAAATCGAGAGAACATTTATTTATTTTACGTAAAACATTAATAGATTGAGAACCAAATCCATCTATCGAAAGAAAATAATTGTGTCTGTAAATTTACATATTTCTCTTAAATATATAATAGTATCTCACAATGCAACTACTAATCTTTATGACATTCCTGTACTGCTTAGTCAAATCCATTATACATGTTTATACATTTACGTATATTTGTATTTTAATTAAGTCAAGTTTATATTACTTTGATTTTCTGCAGTTTCTTATATCGAAACTTTAAAATATTTAAACATATACATTTTTTTTTTTGGAATGATGATATACACAAATATTGAAGTATAAACAGTTTAATTTAGTAAAACAATTAATTTTATAATTCTGCATTACAAAATTATTTACTCATTCATATGTTGTGACTTTAAATAAAACAAATATTAAGTTCTTTATCATATAATAATTTTCCACTTACTAAGCATCTGAACATCAATGGGATTAATACTCGCTGCATGCACACGAATTAATACATCATTTGGTCCAGATAGAGGAGTTAAATTACTTATGTTTAATTTTAACTCTTCAGGTCCACCATATCTGCTTATTTGCCACGATGATGTTTTCAAATTGAAATTACTACAGAATCTGTATTGGTAAAGCGAGCGTAACAAATGTTTTTTCAAAACTGACATTTAAACTCTGAAATATAAATTTATTATTTTAGTAATAATAATTGGCTGTGATTCCTAATACGCCCCGCTTCAAAAACTAGTTCCTAACATCAAAATAACTACTGAGATATCTTATTTAAGTATTCCCTATCCGTCGATTCCACAAAAATTTGATATCTCAAATTAGTAATCGAGTTTTGTACGAAATAGTGGCATTTCACTTAGTCTGCTGTTATCACAGTCGTAGAAGAAAGCTGTCCGCCTGCGCATGCGCACTGCTTAATTTGCCATCCAAGTAACCGTTTGCGTTTCGCTTCTCGAGTTTCCCGCGTATCACTGTAGTTGGCGACGGCGCACGCGGCATTTCTGTTGAAGTTGCGATTTCATCCTTTATATAAGTAGATTCCGACAGCGATATCTGAAGTTGGAGGAGACACTAAAATTTTAAAATAATTATATTATTATTGTTATCATCATCATTACCGCAACTTCCCCAAAATATTGGCATTAATATTATATAATAACGAATAATCCTTTTTGCAAATGTAGTGTATTGTATTTTGTATATGAAGTATTTATATCTAGGTTCTAGAAGAATATCTCCAATGATGTAATATCAATCATAACGAAGTTTTCTTCACTGTTTTTCCTTTTAAATGACAACGCTTGAATTTTGGCCGAACGATTCCTGTTTTTGAAGTGAACACTCTAACTGATCCTTCCACCAATCTGGAAGGTATCCGGAAAAGCCTGGAAAGATTCAACCACTTAGAAATCGGAAAATGATTGGGAAATGGATTAAAAGATAGATGAATTTTCATGGCAAATAGCAATTAATTAACAGTAGTGGCACAATATAATTTTAATACAACCTTTTAAGTACTTAAAATGGGTTATAAAATTTTAAAAATCTGGAAAAACTTTCTTGTCAGACGCACTGAACCAATTTTGCATCGAAGCTACCGTTTTTTTGTTTAAAAAATGTAACAATTTGATACTGCGCACTTATTTACGTTCGCATAATTGAGATTGCCGGTTTATAAAAATTATTAAATATATAAATATACGTAGTTTCTAATTTTTAATAAAAATATATATTAAGAAATGCATGCATTTTTTTTTTTTTTTTTGTTAGTTTGAAGACTGAGTCACCTTACATAAACGTTATTGATTTTGATATTCCTCGATTCTGAAATGCTTAACCATTGGGTTATATACTAAGTTCGGATCATAGCCTACAATCCTTGTAGGCTATGGTTCGGATACAGTAATTGTATTCCCAATTTATGTTTCTATTTATGCAATAATTATTTGTAAATTACTTAAAATTTATAAATTTAATTTATTATTATTATTATTAATTTACAAAATTATTAATTACTTGTAAATAAAATAATTTAGAAATTATTTCATTTACAAGTAATTTAAAATAAATTTAAATAATTTTTTTTCTCGCGCCACCCGCAATATACAGGAAATTTATTTTGGAATTGTACATGGTCGTTTATTAATATTGTTTTGAGTTTTTAACTTTAACGTACAGATTCTTAATTCCTGAATATAATATATCACGTATTATCATCAGCAGTAAATGAGCTAGAATTTAAAATGTAATATTCGATATCTTATCTGAACTAAATAAACATATAAACTATTGAGTCTACTAAAGTACAAAAGAGACGTTTGGCGGTATAAAAGGGACGTAAGGATGGCTAGAATTTAAATTATACACAATCTGTGTTAAATATTATGCACGAAATAAATGTCGAAAGAAGTGCCGTGTCACGTGACGCCACCGCCAGCTGTAGCGATGCGGATGAGAAGCGAGTTCCGCTATAGGTAGCGGAGCTCGAGAAGTGAAAGCCAAACGATTGTTTGGGGCACGCAAATTAACCAGTGCGCATGCACAGACCGACAGCTTTCTTCTACGACTGAGGATAACAGCGATCTAAGACTGAGGATAACAGATTTTTTCGGAATTGACGAATTTTGCCGCGGAGGGAATACTTAAATAAGAGATATCAGTAGTTGTTTCGATGTTAGGAAATGAAAAAAAGCCAGCTTTTGGAGCTGGGCGTTTTCGGAACTACAGCCATTATCTTAATTTCGAAAATATCGAGCCTTCATTTAGTCGCGAGAATCCGAAATTAGTTTAGTCAAGGGCTATGTTCAGCGGACTCAACGATTCTAAGAGAGCGGATGTGTTCTAGCGATAGCAGTTGATGTATCTGCTGAACGGAAATAGTAACGGGGTGCGGTTATTGAAAGAAAATGGAGTCCGTTGTAAACACCGTACTCGCGATAGCGGCTGAGTTTTTTTTAGCTCGGTGGTAGAGCAGTTATATACTTATAATTTGATTAAGATTTATTTGCTATCTGTACTAACAATCGGTGTGAAATACACTGACATTGTAAAACAATTACCTGTACTGGTCACTAATTTCACAGAGGACAACAATCTTTTAGGCATGGACTGGTTTAATGCTTTGCATTTCTCAATCACTGACAGTGTGACTCAAGTTAATGCTAAAGACATCTCAGTACCACAAAAATCAATTAAGACAGTTTGTAACAAACACAAAGTATTATTCACTCAGGGTCTAAGCGAATATAATTCATTTAAAGTCAATTTATATTTAAAACAAGAAGCGACTCTAAAATTTTTTAGGGCTCAATCTATTCCACTTGCACAAATGGATAAAGTCAAAAAAGAAATAAATCGCTTAATAAATGCAGGCATACGGAAGCCAGTTAAAACCAGTCAATGGGCTGCTCCAATTGCGCTAGTACCTAAACCAAACGGTTTGATTCGTATATGCGGTGATGAATTTTAAAGTTACCATTAATCCACAGTTGCGGGTGGATCTTTTTTTTTTTTTTTTTTTTTGGTCAACAGATGACGCCACTTTCCATTCATTTAGAATACTAAGTGGCGGGGCCAAACAAGCCCTTCCACAGGCTGCCCACCCCTGCGGAGGGGTCAGCCGGATTGTGGAGGACGGGGATCGACGGGCCGGGCCCGGACCCCATGATAAATATTTCCAAGGGGTGGGACCCGAGACTCGAACCCGGGTCCTCCAGAGTGGAAAGCCGAAGCGTTTCCACGCGGCCAATCCGGCCGACTGCCGGTAGCCGTTTATATATGTGTAGATACGGTTTTGGATTATTTCAGGAACACCATACTTTAAGCATTAATTCCATCGGTAATACCTATGCATATAACTGTGGCATTTATGGCAAAGAATTTTGCCTGGCCTTGGCCAAAATGACAATTCCGACTGGGTCCTTACTCCATTATTTTCCAGCCGGCTTCGAAAATTTACATCGACGCTACCTTACCGGCTGGTTACTGCCGCTTTAAAAATAATTCTGGTGGGCCCACCACCTCCGGTTAGGTCGATTTACTATCACCCTTAGCCGGGGTTTGGAAATTTTCTATCGTCTCGGTTCCCGGGCAATTTAATAGCCGGCGCTGGGCATGGCTTAGCGCCTTTGTCTGGCTGGCTGTACCGGTGCCCACCGTCCTATCCCCGCTATACCTTAAATCTCGACCTTTAAATGCGCCTAACCTGGCCTAGGGGACGGAATAAAATATGGCCTAGCCGTATTCCTTAAACACGGTGGCCTCATTTTCGGCATTAAAAACATTTTTTAAACATCGACTATTTCCAGCCTTAACAATTACAAAATTGATACGAAAAATGTCCGAGCTGCCTCATTCCTCCAACCAACTACTGTTGTTATAGCCAGCCAGTGATGGACCGTGGTAATTCTGTATTTTCATTTATAAATAAAAGAAATAAACTTTGTCTTTCCTTAAACTTCGTTTCCAGTTGTGTGTAAATAGGTTTGATGCGTATTACCTGTGTGCCGAAAGAAGGGCCACCACCGACACCGCCTCAAACTGTAACTAAGCCGCCGATTAAACATAATATAAACGTCTAATCGGCGGCGCTGTAAATACGCGTATAATAGGGAAGTCCGAGTCGGGCCGGCTGGTTTTGACAGGCGCCACCACTCGGCTCGAAATTTCGCCCTAGCGAAGATTACCCCCGTTTCCTGGGTTAGTTGGGGTCGAGGGCGATACCGTAAAAAAGGTGGTGAGAGGGCGCCACTAAAAAACGGCCTGGTTTAAAAGTTATAAATCCGTTTCGGTTGTTCACCCTGTATTTATAAACCTGTCTGGGCTATTATACGTTGAGTGTAACGGGCGTATACGTTGAGTGTTCGGTGCCTTCCCAACCGAAATGGTGGAACCTGGGGTGGTTGGTAACGGTCTAAATCGGCGTTGCTCATTCGCCGACTCGGCTATCCCGTGCTGGCGGTATGGGTTCGGACCGAAAAGAGTATTTTTATTTGATGCTTAACCGGACAGCTATAACAGTGGGCAACTTTTGATAACTGTTCTCTAGCCCAAACCCATTGTCGTACTTTTTGAATTTGAAAAATTTTGTTATTAGCCTTCCATAGGCCATATCTATCGGGAACCATGGATTTTTATGCCAATAAGTTTCTTAGTAGGATTTTTTTACAAAAGTGCAAATACCCGGTTTGGTTCCGTGGGTGGAGTCGAATCGAATATTCTATTTGAATACACCTAACATAGCCCACATTTTCAAAATTTTTATTTACAAAAATAAAAATGACTGTTTCTTATTTTAGCCGCGTACGTGTGTCGTCTTCTTCCTCTGTATTTGAAGGAGCCTGGTGGACCCGTCCTGGGCAGGCGCCATACCGAATCCTTCGTTCGATTTGGAATGCGCGTTTTGTATAGTTGGTGGCCAAATAGGCGGGCCTCGGTGTTGTCTTCTTTCTCTTCACAGGACGGTTCGATATTTTCAAAGTTCTTTTTTCCACTTTTCTTAACCTTTATTTCCTTTTCCCTTTGGTTGGATTTTCTTTATTTTCCCCTTTGGTGTGGCCGACTTTTGTGTTTTAAAAAGTTTTCGTCTCGAAGTGTTCTTATCTTTTTTTCCGGATATACCGGTACCCAGGTACGGGTACTACTCGGTTTGGACCCACTACCACACGGTTTAATAAAAATGGCGTTTCTATCTCGGACGATGCGGTAAAGTATGGATTACTTAATGCGTTAAAAATTAACGAATACCGAGGTATACTTATCGAAAACGATTCTGGATGTATATAACACCACAGAGCGCTATATGTCGGTCACAAAATCGAAATATTTGGACACAAAAACTTTCGAAACAACTAGCGCGCTAAGGTGGTCCGCAATTCGGTGGCTACCGGTATAATGGTAATGGCCTACGGGTAGTCGATGAGTGGAGTGCTAGATGGCAGCGGTGGCCACGGAAATACCGAGACGCCGATTTGACTCCACTCTCTCCTACAGTGATGGGGAAAACGAATTCGAGGTAGCGAGTAAGAAGCCACCAAGAATGCGTAGCCGATAATTCGTTTTAGCTTTGTCATCAGCGCCATTCCCATTATTGGACAGAGAATTAAATCGAAACTTATACCCTAAAATTTAAGCGCCGAGAAACTTCGGGCACGGGGGTAAAAGGCAACATTTGACATAGTCCAGAAAAACGTTTTCTTTAAATATTCATTTCAACGGAATAAAATTATTGGTTGGGAACCGGCCAAGAAACGCTGTTTGCCCTCAGAAATAAAAATTTTTATAATTACCGAGAGAAAGCGTTACTGTAAAAATGGAGAAGTTAGTTGTTTTCGAAGCCGGTATTAGCCAGATTTTCCGTAATACGGACCGGAGTGACGATAAATTTAAGCGGATACCGAACTCATAGTTAAAATCTTGATTGACTTTGGCTCGGGAGTGGACCGATACGAATTTGGTATCTTCCGAGATTAGAAAAACCCCCGATGGGACACCGATGGCCTGGGACAGAATTTGAAAAGTGTTGGAACTAAAGTCCAATAATATTTACAGGAATCTTTAGAAGGCCAGCTGCAGAAAATCCCCCTACCAAGTAGCTGTATTAATATTATTATTAATTAACCATAAAGTCGGATATTGGAAACAGTCGGATGAGAGGGAACTCTCGGTCGATTTATATAATAAAGGAAACGGTGGATACCGCCGTAACTCGGCAGTAGCGGCTCTTCGACGGTTAACGCCCTATTCCAAATATTATTTTAGTAGTGGCTTTTAAATAGCCGTCATAGGGGGAGAGAGGCCCTACCCGGGGAAGACGGAGACCAAAGAAAACCCTTTGCATAATCGGTCCGGGTGCCCTCTGACGGAGGCGCTGGCTTATTGTGGTTCCGACCCGCTCCAGTTTTAAACGTGACCGACAGATACTTGGTGGAATTTTCTACTGGACAAAAATACCAACTGATTATGGAAGCGTCGACCTTCTTTCAAAGACGCTTTTGTATTTTTATATTTTAGGAAAAAAATTAACGATATTGTTTTCCTTTATCTCCCTGACCAATCGATTCATAAATTCTCGGTATTACGGTACTTAGTTATCTTCCAAATGCCTACTAAACAAAAATTAGCCTATTAATCGGGCTAGTGCGTGTGGCAAACATTTCGACTGGTCTGGTGGAAGAACGACACCCAAATAACTCTAGATAATTAAAGCCATTAGAACGATGGCTAACTTCCCACGGGTTTTTCCCAATTCTGATTTGTAGCGGCACACATTCTATTCAATTTTAACTAGGGGGTATATTTTCTTCTCCGTATTATTTTATACTCGATATAGGAAATACTGGAAATAAGTTATAGCGGAAAATGACCCAGTTGGCTGTAAGCGGCCTCTCTTAAATTCGTTCAGTTATTGGTACCGATTGTAATAGAAATAGGGGACCTACTCGGTGGTTTAACCCACAGAAAAGGAAGGAAGAAGTGGGGAGGATACAGCGTAGGTGGACCGAGAGTTAAAGAAAGTTTATGCCCAAGAAAGTGGACGGGCCACTACGGGAAGAGCCGTAATAAAAGCCACCAAAATTAAACATACGACAAATAGACCAAAGATTACACGGCAGAGGTGACGAAACGGCCCAACCGTCCGCACCACCGACAAATCGGAATGGTAAAAGGTTGATGGGATGGTTAGAGTCCACGATGCGGCCAAATTGTTTATTGTTGTAGTCAGGCCCGGTTCTATCGGGCGTGCAGAGCGTGCGTGCGCGAAGGCGGCCGAACATACAGGGCGGCCGCATAGCACTGGATTTTTGTCATCGAATGTCGCTTCAAAGAAAAACCGGCGAGGCAAATACGAAACACAACACGTGAACCTTATGCACGAACGCAGCACAATAATCAAGAATTTTTTTAGTGTTCGTTCTTCGTTATTGTAAAAAACGCGAGTTTAAATATAATTTTGATTTTGGAAGTCCTTTTACCTCTAACTTACTGTTAGAAGGTAAAGTATGTTATATATATAATATAATACATTAAGGTCGGAACCAGGAACGTCGAGTCACTGGAAACACTGTTTTTTTTTTTAAATTCTGTTTTTTTTT
Organism: Androctonus mauritanicus; assembly: GCA_011317285.2. NCBI lineage: Eukaryota > Metazoa > Arthropoda > Arachnida > Scorpiones > Buthidae > Androctonus > Androctonus mauritanicus. The sequence goes on from WUQG02408368.1 coordinate 16,459, forward strand.
TTTATTTTCAATGTTTGTTTAGTTAGTGGTTTATGTGCTTACGCTATAGGGAAAGGAATTATTTGCTTTTTGCACTGGTTCATTTAAAAGCATAAGAATTTTCGCCTAGTA
>WUQG02408379.1:0-16568 GCA_011317285.2 Androctonus mauritanicus
ATTTTTCTATTAGTACCAAAAGTGTTCCACCGCTACAAAAAGGTTGAGAACCACTGTTCTATACTATACAATATATATATGATAAAACTCTCAATCAGATTTTAAGTGCACATTATACATAAAATGATACATTAATGCACATTAAATGATATTGAAATTTTGCAAATTAAAAATATTTACCAGTTAATTCTTGAACAGATTTTCCTCCTGTCTTTAGAGAAACTCTCTGTTCAGGCTTAATAGAATCAATATTAAATCCTTTTGGCAGGGTTCCTTTTTCTAGCATCATTAAAACATTCTTTTGAGCAACTTTAAGTAAATGAGCTTTATCGATTTTTTCACGTGCATCATATGGTCTTTTTCTGGTAGGAGATGGGGTTCTAAATGCAGATTTACATTAAAAAAATATGTAAATAAATCAATAATAAAAATATTCTAATTAAATATTTGAAAATAATAATTAAAAAACATTTTTTATATAACAAAATATTAATTTGACTAAATAATCTATCAAAAATTTTCAAATTATTTTAATAATTTTCGCAATAAAATAATAAATAGCTATCACCTGGATCTTGATCTCGATCTTTTAACTGATTTTGAAAGTTTTCTTTCATAATGTCTTGATGAATGATACCTATAAAAATAAAGTTATGTTTAAGACATTAAAATTACAAATATAAAATTATAGAAAGTGATTCCAAATTATTGTTGGTGTTTTGTGGCTTATAATTTTCAAACCAGAAACAACAAAATAAAATATATATTCTCCTTACAGAATATAAAAGTGTAATTCAGAAAGTTTTATTTGCAAATTCTGTACTCACCACATTGATATCTATGAGATAATATTTTAAAATAGCAAATGTTCAAGAGAAAGCAATAGGGGTACTTTGGTTTTTCAAAACTACGGCTTTCATCACAATGCAATATTGTTACAAAATGCAGTATGAAAAGATTTAATAAACTCCGTGCTAAAATCTGCAAATTGTGCAAACTTTAACAACTGGACAATATATTCTGCTATTTCCAATTTGTTCAAATATTTTGTCAAAAGCTAATGAAAATTGCTTTTGGAAATGGATATTTAATAATGAACCAATATTTTATATATCCAGAGAAGGTAAATCATCATAATTACAGAATATGGGAATCAAAAACCTTCATAACATTCAAATATTCGAAAGAGTGTCCGAAGGTGAATGACTAGTGTTCTTTGTAATATTAAGAAGTTTTGGAGCCCTTTTTCTTTGTAGAAAAAACATTGACAATGGTGACCTAGGTTACAGTTGTATTTATTATCCCAGTTGAAGATTATCAGTCAAATATGATGTTTCAACAAGATGCCTCACTGTCAAATTGAGCTCTTATTGTCCAAAAATTTCTTGACATTTATTTTCCTGAATGCTAATGTTAAGCATGTTAAACCAAATTGACAACTACACCAAGTTAAAATAAAACAAAATCTAAACTAGCTTACAGGATCCTAAAATAAAATTAAAGATGTAGAAGCACTTTTGGGCTGGAATGCTCCTCTTCAGCTGTCCAGTGAAATTATTTTAAGTTCCTGTAAGCTAGTTTAGGTTTTGTTTTATTTTGTTGAGCATGATGATCTAATTCTATAGTATTCTATTTCATGGTCATCTGATATTATGCTATTCAATGTCTTCTTATGGGAATATGTGAAGATCATTGTTTACAAGAACCCTGTGACTTCCTTTGATGAACTAAAAATGAGAATTGCTACTGTGATAGAAATCACAGTACTTCTGAAATGATAGAAAACACTTGGAAGGAAACTGATTTCTTCTTGGAAATCTTGTGTGTCATGAAAGGTACAATTATTGAAGTTATTTAGCATTTTGTAATATTCTATAGTTAATAGAATGTTTTGAGTTACACTTTCATATTCTGTAAGCAATTTTATTTTGTTGTTTCTGATTTGGAAATTATAGGCCATGAAAATCCTCATAATAATTTAGAATTACTCCATATAATTATAACAATAATAATAATGTACAAATAAACATTTTCCCAAAATATTATAACTTGAAACTACCTTTCCTTATCTTGACTTCTGCTTCTACTTCTTTTCGAATGTTTTCTTGATACTTTTTTCTTTTTCTTTTTATGTTTATATTTTTCTTTTTTCTTCTTAACTTTTTTTTCTTTAGGAATATCTGCAATTTCACCTGACGATTCACCTAATGAATCATTAGGTGTATTATTAGGTGATTCAGATGTTTTTTCAGTATTGGAAGTAATTTCGCCTTCTTCTGGACTTTCAGGCTTATTTTCTTCAAACTTTTGAGGTATTTGAATGGATTTTAAATCTTTTATAACAATTTTCCCTCTAGATTTTGATGAAGCTTGTTTTGAATCATCTTTATTTTTTTCATCGAATTCAACACTGTCAATAGTTTTTTTAATATCTAATAAAAGTGATTCTTCTGTAGTTTTCATACATTTTTCAGAATCAGATTTATTAGACTGAACATTTGAAATTTCTGTTACATTGTCATTTAATAAACCATCAGTAGTTTTTTCGATCTTTGAATCACAACTATTTTCATCTGTGTTATCTGATGAATTACTATCAAAATAATTTAATGAAACAATTATAGGTCTGTCTTTACGTGTTGTTGATTTCACATTTTTCGTTTCTGTTTTTATTGTAGAAATATGATTATCTATCGAATCCATTAAAATACTATTGATTATATTTAAATGATCTGATGCTATCTTACTTGTTTCTGATTTCATTTGAGCATTTGATGTTTCTGATAAATTATCATGTTTATCGTTTAAATCACTTGAATTTTCTGTACAATCTTTTACTTCTGGATAAATATATATATCATCTTTCTTTACTTCTAAAGTTTTAATTTCATTACTTAATGTTTCTTGAACACCAATTTCACAGAATTTAGGACTTGTTGAAACATTTTTGCTTGTGTCAGAAGAAATGGTTAAACAGGAAATGTTTGTTTTAATTAAGTTATCTGAATCACTATCATCCATTTTGTGCTTTTTATTAAGATGTCTGTCTTCATTTTGATCACTGTGCTTTCTTTTTTTACTCTAAAATAAAAAATGTAAAGATGATAACATATTTTTTAATTAAAGATAACTTTAACAAGCTTATTTTCCTTAAATTACTTCTCTTCAAAAATTAAGCTGATCAATAATTAATCCATATTTTACAGTGAAAGTCCAAAAATCCAAACTACTTAAGAATTTGATCTGTCTGGATTTTCCAGATTCTTTGGCAATACTTTTGAAATTCAAATTTAAGGAAGAATAAAGAAGATATAAATATGCAAATATTGTTTTATTCATTCATTAAAAATTCTAAATGCTTCAGATATCAAAATAAGTATATTTATTCATTCATTTCTGCTACTCCTACTGCATCTGCTGCATTGCCTGTTGATGTGCATATGTTTTCACACACAAGTCTAGATAATTTAAAAAGTTTTGAGTTTTTTAAAAAAATTTGGATTCTTGAATGATCTGGATTTTGGATTGTCACTATATATTATTTGTATGAATGGAATATGATAAACTCGACTATTTAATTTAACAGAAGTTCAATCAATTTATTGATTAACTATGATTATTTTTAATTTTTAATTATAAAAAAATGGGTTGACAACTATTCACTCTACAACAGAAATGTACAAATTTTTCAGAAACATACAAAATTGTGTAATATAGATTGTACTCCACTGACAATGGAATTCAGCTGGAATATTCCAAGATCAAAGTCAGAGCAGTTGGAATGTTCTAAATTTATAGTTTACTCATGATTAATTTTATTAGAACTATACATTATCATAATAAACTTAATAAATACAAAACAACAGGATTTAGACAAAAAACGATAATTTTGATACATTAGATCAGTGGTTCTCAAAGTATGCGCCCTAGAAGATTTCCGGGTGCGCCCTATGGTATTCCAGAGAAATATGTGTCCAGATATAAAAATAAATATAATTACTCTATTATATCATTTTATTACAGAAATGGTGAACGTTTGATTTCTCTCCAACGAAAATAAGCAATGATCTATAAAAATACTTGTACTTATAAATCAATGAACGCATTCTGCATTGAATTAGAGTTGACAGTTTCGATTTTATTCGTCAATAATTCATGCTTCAACAATATAGAGTGGATTCTTTCTCAACGCGGAAGATGCCAGCCATTTTTCCGGGTAAAGGCGGTGATTAGAGATGATTGATATAGACGTCATTTTTTAACGTAGACTTTGTTGGTCACGTGATAACATATTTCTCGGAAATTTGTATATAGTGCGCCTACAATTATTTGTAGGATTTTAGATGCGCCCCGACTTCAAAAAGTTTGAGAACCACTGGTCTAGAGAGAGAATTTTTGTTAAGAGCAGCATAGACCCCCCTGGGCTGTAGCACATAAAGATCATGCCTAAATCCTCCCCTGTTTGAAATTTATCCTATTTTTGCATCGCGATAGAGTACTTTACATCGGATTCTAACACATCGGATTGATTTCAGACAAGGGCCCCTTCAAATTTTATCATATATCGTGGAGTTGCAGTCTTTTTTTTTCATATTTTCTCAAAGCGATAGAACATCTTACAATTTTTATCACATTTTCTTCTTCAACGTTACGTCACGCGCTTAAAAACGATACATACGCACAATTTAAGAGCACTGAGCATGCGTAACACATATAGCTTCACTTTAACATCTGCATTCCTAAACTAAAATGTCAATTCATCACATGGCGGGTTTCGAATGTGCTTCATTTGAATACATTCATGCATGAATACATCATTATATAATATATATATAAATAATGATGTATAATGTATTCATGTATGAATGTATTCAAATCAAACACATTCGAAACGCGCCATGTGATGAATTGACATTTTAGTTTTGGAATGCAGATGTTAAAGTGAAGCTATATGTGTATATGTATATGCTATATATATTATGTAAAATATGTATAATTATCATTTGGTGGCTTTATTTTATGATTTATCACATGAATTAGTTTTCATATATATAAAAAATAATGATAATATATTTAATATAAGCTTATATATTTAAATAATTTAACAATAAGATAGATAAATTTCAGAGTTAGATCATAAAAATATAATGAGATATTTTTAATTGGTGATATTTTGATATTTATTTTATTTTAAAGATAATCATGATATTTTAGAATCATTAAATAATTTCTCTCTCTCAATTGAATCGTTTCGTAACAAGTGACACTACGAAAAATCGTAATTCAATATAAGTGAGAAAATGGATATTTTTACTGATCAAAATAAAAAGGTGAAGGCCATTTATATATAACAATTTCTTGTAAATCTATATTTCTGATTTTTAAAATAAGGAATTTCGCATAGAAGCCAAGAGTTACCAGTTATAGGATAACTTTTAATAGGAATATTGGCGTGACCTAATTTCACTTCTGTAGTTTAATCAAATTATAGGATATTTAATTAATTCCTCTCTGTTTAATTCTGTTCTTCGCGTATCTTCATATCAATAGTCTTAAAGAAAGCATTTGAAGATTGCATATTCATTTCATAATTAGCATCAATATTTTATTATTAAATTATTTATTTCTTCACGAAAACAATTCACACAATATTCATTATTAATGGGAAAAGCGACTTTTATTGTCGGCCGGATTGGCAGCGTGGAAACGCTTTGGCTTCCCATTCTGAAAGACCCGGTTTTTTTTTTGTCAACAGATGACGCCACTTTCCATTCAATGAGAATACTAAGTGGCGGGGCGAAACGAGCCCTTCCACAGGCTGCCCACCCCTGCGGAGGGCTCAGCCGGATTGTGGAGAACGGAGATCGATGGGCCGGGCCCGGACCCCATGATAAATATTTTCAAGGGGTGGACACGAGACTCGAACCCGGGTCCTCCAGAGTGGAAAGCCGAAGCGTTTCCTTACTACTGAAGTAACTATGTAACACAAGTTAAGGTTTTTTAACACCATATATTTTATTTATGTCTATATACAAAGCAACTTTTAGAGTGAAACTTCTTTCCAGTGAAATAATTTGATCAAAAATAGTTTAGTGATTAAATGTAAACTGAAAGGAATCGCTCGCAAAAATATCAGTTATCTCCATGGATGGTTATCTCCCAAGCTAGTTAAGAACGCTGTACAGCAGTAGAGTCAACAATGAATAGAGTACAGGCAACCGAAATTAGTATTATACATAAAATATGCAATATATAATATTATAAAATATACAATTATATTTTTGTTTATAAAGATAAATACAATATATATATATATATATATATGTATTATAGTTATCTTTATCCAGAGATAGAAAGCGAATTCAATAGGTTTTTGTCAATCATTGGCGATTAAGTAATTGAGAGTATAACAACACTGCTACAGGCTGCCCACTCCTGCAGAAAGATCAGTCGGATTGTAGAGAACGGAGATCAATGTGGACCCGATGAAAGAAATTTCTAAGGTTGGGACCGAAATTTCTTTGATGGAAATCGAATCGGGGTCTTCCTGATCTATGAAACTTATATAGAGTATTTTTTCTTTTTGTTTTGTTTCATCCCGCTTTCTAACCGGCGAATATTAAGTAGTGGGGCATTCCAGCAAGAGCAAATTGAAGATTCTAGCCGGCCCGAGGGATTTTTTCAATAAAGTGCTTACATTATGAAATGTTATTTACTTGATTATTTTTACATGTATTTTTGAAAAGTCCACCGAGGATTCCTTGCTAGATCAACCTATCCCTGCATTCCAAATTTCTGGAAATGTACCATTATCAGATTGAAACCTCCAGTAAAATACAAGAGAAAAAATCCTGATATCTAATCTTCACCGTGGGATCACCATATTCGCAATCCCACCGCAAATATGGCGGCAGTGGAATAGTCTCATTTTTTCAGGAATCTCCAATTTGAAAAGCGTGTAAACTTGAGAGAAAAACCATTCCATCACACTAAGCATAGAGCTAAGCCATGCTAGCTCTGAAAAGGATTCCTCCATTTGTATTCTTGAAAGATTCAGCCAAGCTCCTTGGATTCAGCAACATAATTGAATTAATCAAACTAATCCAGTAAGTGATCTAATATATTTAATTTATATTTTTATACTTTGCTTTTCAATATTGAAAATTTTAAATTTATAAGCAAAAATATTTATTACAATTAAAAATTTATTTTAAAATCGACAATACTTCAAACTGTCTAGTATTGCCATCTTCCGACAAAATTTTGCAACACAAAATTCGTATTTTATAATAATTTCACTTAATTTTCTTTCATGTCGCCATCTAGTGATTAAAATAAAGATTTAATTTAAAAATAATCAAGATTTTAAAGAAATAAAAGAAAATTTTTACTTGAGCAAGTAATATATTCATTCATGCATAAATTTGATAATATATTAATAAATGGATTATAAACAAAAACACCAATAATGTATAAAGAGATTTTCTTTCGGGAATTTTAACGAGCTAAAAATTTTTATCTATCGCAAAACTTTGAATAATTATCACTAAGTGAAAATGGAATCAATTATGGACATAACCGAGATCTCTTTATTATTTTTCAGTTCATTTCTCCGCATAATTTTAATGGCCATAATCTCATTTAATAATAATTAAATCATAATCATTCTATTGTAAAATTTTCATTTTTTTTCTCTTTCCTGCTTATTTTTAACGTATTATTTTCTTATCCTTTTTTTTAAAGGTTTGGTAATTATTATAAATTTTATTGTTGTGGAAAGACAGAAATGATTTTTGTTAAAATATTTTCATTGTTCTCGTCTCTCCTTTTTTTTTTCTGTTTTATCGTCTTGTTTTTCTTCTTTTTTTCCTCCTCTTGGGAAACTTAATAAATTCTAGGAAATAGAAACGGTTTTCTTTTCGATAAAAACGGATATTAAAGAAAGTTAGTTGTATACACTGTACCACCTAAAATAAAGAGAAATCATTTAAGACGTAGATTTCCTCATTTTTGTTCGACTTGTTTATGACTCTATTGTCCTAAGAGTTACGCAAATGTATTCGTATGCGGTTATATTCGTGTATGAAACAATTAAAAACATTTGCTTTTGTCTTTCTTGACCTTCTTCTACTAGTTCTTCACGACGTCTTACTCGAAAGTATAGTTAAGCGAAGTGATCTAAGCGTGACAACGCTTTAAAAAAAAAAAAAAAAAACTACTGTTAAAACAAACTCATAGCCTATGCAGTAGCGGAACTACAATGCGCCGGACCCCGCAACGCGGGGAATCCCAGAATTATAGGGGGCACAAATCATTTTTGTCTGTACTTTCTTTATCCTTTTTTTAGATTAACAACATAACATAATAAAAATTAAATGCACCATGAAAAGTTTGAAACATTCGTTGAATCAGAGCAGTGCGAAGGTAAGAGCAGTAACCAGAAATATTGAAGAGTCCCTAGATAGAAAGAGTAGCGCAATCCTTGCGCCATCAGATGCCGTCAAATCGGCCATTTTATATCCTGTTAGAAAGGGGGTTACATTTACGGTTATTTTTTAAGATCATGCCTTGTTGTAGTGCTGTAATTATTCTAAAAGAACTCTTTTCTGTATAGAAAAGAGTTCTTTGCCGCAATGTAAAAGAAATGAAGGAAGAAAGAAGTGGTTACAAAGTATTGGAAGGAAAACTTTTCCAAATATGATTTTCGTCTACTAGGTAAGCAATTGCTGTATTTATAAATTAGAAAAGAAATATAGTATTATGCTTTACTTTCCATAAAGTTAGTTACTCATGATTATCGATCGGCAAGAGATATATAAAATGGTGGCTGATTCCGCTACTCTATCTATCTAGGGACCCTACTATGGAACTAAAAGATGTGATTAGAAATTTTGCAAATTTAAAATCCAGGAGGAATAATTTTAAATATTTCTTTTGATAATTTTCAATTGTACTTTAAATGATGCAATTTTGTTTTTCGTTATTTTTTAATAAAAATATCTAGATAAAAATGTGTATATTTTTTTTATGGTAGGGACCCGAATAATATTTTGCGAGGAGGCCAAAAATTTTAAGTTCCGCCATCGAACCTATGTTTAGCTTGTGAAGGTTATAAAGCGTTCTGCTTTTATACGCTTAAAACTCTATTAAAAAACATAAAAAATAATCTTATATTCAATTCACGTTTTAGATTTTTTTAAATTTATTAATGTAATTAAGTTGTAATTATTTATTTTTGCCATATTTTATTTATTTTTTAATTATTTTCCATCTCTCATTATTATTAATCAATCGTCTAGAGAGAGAATGTATGGATTCCGCTCGTTTTTTTTGTTTTTCATCTTGTAAGTCTTCAAAAACAGTTGTAAGTCTACAATTAAGAAATTTTTCAATTATAAAACTTTAATTAACCGTTTCTAAAAAATTAAAAAATAATAATAAAAAAACATTAAATTATATTGGCATATAATTAACGTCAACAACTTCTATTCAGCATAAGAAAAATCATAAAAAAAAAGAGAGAGAGAGAACAAATTTTAATGGTATCGAAAAGAGAGACAGAAAAAAGTATTGAAAACATTTTCGAAACTTTTCAAGAAATTTATATTTAGTGTTTGATTATATAAAACAAAAAAAATTTTCAAAGGTGACGATAAGACGATGATAATTGGCAGATTATCGAAGAGTGATGATAAGCTAAGACAAGTTTGAAAGATTTATAATGCGAAGATAAGAAGTGGAATTTTGATTACGAGTGGTAAATAATCAAAAAAGAATAATAAAAAAAAACTTTATTATTTTTCCTCCTTCATTTTGTTACGCGAATAGATAAATACCTTTTACTGTAGTCTCCTTTTTTCTTTCTCTTAAGATAATAATATCTTATACAAAATTATAAGCTACTTTTTTAAATATATTTTATCGATCATGCAGTTTATTTTTAATGGTTGTAAATTATAAAACGACATATTTAAAAAAAAAAAACTTTTAAAATGATAATATTGCTGTTTTCATTTTCTGTTGATAGAGGGCAGAGTGATTTGACTGGTTTGATTGAACGTTAGTCGAGAAGGAATCGTTTGATTTTAAATTAAAAATAATAATTCGATGATATCCGTAATAAATTTATTTAATGTTTTTTTCTTTTTTAATATTCGTACGAACTTGTGGATATAATTAACCGCTGGAGGGATAAAACGAAAGTTGCACAATTAGCATTTGAATCACCTCGGGGAAGATAATTACCAGAGTTTTAGATAATTTATATCTTAAGATAATATCTGAGACATAATGTAAAATTTCCTTATAAAAATAAATATTCTCATTTACATCTACTTCCTCGTTCCAAATTACTTTTCTATTTTCGTTCGCCCATTATTGTTTCTTTCTTAATGTTCGTTTTAATGACTCAGTCAAGAGCAAAACCGATAATTATTTCGATCTAACGACTCTTCGATGGAAAAGAGTAAGAAAAAAACCATATCTGTCTTTTTTTCTACCTTACGGAAGGATTATCTGAGTTTGAAACCTTCCGTCGTTCCTTAAAGGTCTTCGTGAGAACCGTAAGATGTAAGCGCGATCTTCCTCCGGCTTTAGCGAGTATCACTTTTTAAAACAAGGTGCAGAGGCCTGAGGGGGCCTATAGAGATATCACACATCTAGACAGATCTGGTTTTTCGACTTCCCCTCCTCAAAATATCAGTCATGTGCAGTGGCGTGAACAGTGCCATTTGGAGGGCACATTGCATGCGCTGTTACCATAGAACCAAGCCAAAAACCTCGCGGGACACAACGTTAATTGAGAAGGCGTGTTAACCTCTCAGTCAGGCCAAAACCATCCAATGATTACTTGGCACGAAACCAACTTCCACATTTCCTGCTTTTCTTTACGTTTGCTTCCAAAACATTTTGCATTGAGCTGACCAGCGAATCGAAACGTCCATTATGTCGGTTGCCTGCTTAACTGTGAATCATCGCCGGACACGATGGGAAAAAAATCGACAGTTTCAGAGCCGAGAGCCTCGTAATTGTACGTTTTATCGATTATAAACGCGCTTTTTGAAAGAGAGAGCACTGGTTTTTTTCCCTCTTCCCCCTTCTTCCGACTTGGTTCAATCGTAGAAAATTGTTTTGTCTATACACGACATCCTATACTGCAAAGAAAACTGGGAGTTAGCTCGTACTTCATCTGTTCTCCTTAACTTAACTCGGTAATCCTTCGCTTCTCGCGGAGCTTACTAAATAACAACACTATTGAGTCCACTCGTTATATGGGATAAACAATCAGAAATGACGACACCTCATTAGCTTGTTGATGACACTTTAATATCGCTCACGAATACTCTCTGCGCCCAATTGAACATTCCCATCGGGTACATTTGCAGATTAATGCACAAAATTGGAATTAGAATGATTTACTTAATGAATAATTGTCTTTCCGAACATAATCTATCGTTCTCTATCTTCTTTCATCTTCGAAAGAAGCCGAACTTTTAAATTTTCATAAATAGAGCACCTTAAATAGTGATTACAAAGTTAGTTTAATTATAAAATATTATATATATATATACATAAAAATTATAAACTTTCAAGCTTATTATTTTTATTTTTGAAGATTTAAATTCCAGAACAAAATTTATAACTCTCTTGATTTTTTTTTTTTTTTATTATTATTATTTTCGTAGTAGACATGGCAATTAATTCTTATCTCAAAATTCGATGTGGCCCTCTAGTGTTAAGATAATTTTCATAATAGAAATATTAAATTTTATTATGAAAAAATTATTTATGCAAAATATGCTTTCAATTATATTATTCTTTTTATTTAGTTATATTGTTTGTTGTATAAATTATTGTTTTCGTTCTTACATAAGGTTTTAATCAATTCATGTAGATAAATTATGTTAAAGAAAATGCATTGTTCATTAACTGAACCATGACAAATTATGTTTTTATTGTATCTAATGCTTAAATAGTTTATATGTCATTAAAATATTTTATATTTTAATTTAAATAATTTTGCAGAACCGATTTGCATTAACAAATGCATGTGTCACCCATTGGGCGCCACACCCAAACCAGATGTTTCAGATATCGCTTTGCTGAACACAATTAGAAAAAAAAATAAGAAAAAAATCGATTTCGTTTTATCATTAGGTCGAAAAATTTCAATAAATAGAAAAATAAATAAATAAATAGAAAATAAAATTCGAGTAAGGAATCCAAGACGTCAAGTTTGGAATCCCAAAAAATAAAAAATAAAAAGTTTTTAAAGTCTACCAATCCATAAACTGATTATTGGATGACGTTTGAAGAATTCAATTTTTATTTACGTTTTGGAATAACTTGGCTTGATGTTTATGAAAGGTGCTGAATGGTATTGAAGACGAGAAAAAGAGAGAGAGATAGACAGCAAACTCATTCATGGAAATGAAAACGAAGATTTAAATTCGTTTGAATGGAAAATGATATGGTGATAGACAGTGAGCCCGTTTGGTCCGACACCGACATAGGGCGTGTCCATTGTGGCACGCAAACTACCAAAGTTTGCACGCTACCTCAACAGCGTGACATTTAATAGGTTCCTTTCACAAACTCGGCTCCTGGATTGAACCCCTTACAGAAAGAAAAAAAGTGTAGAATAAAGCTGTAACGGAACAAGTAACGCTTTCAATTTTTAATTACCTCACAAACAGGATTCAAATATAATTGTTAAATATTTTAGAGAGCGAAAATCGTGGAAGAGCGTTTAGCGATAATGGCCTTAGAAGAATGGAGTGCTGGAGAGAGAGAGAGTGGAGGTTGCCGCGCTTGTGCACTCCAACGACCTTCTCCTCCACTACATGTGTCCGACATATTATTGGCCAGTCGGGGGTGTTAGTTGATCGAAAGGACAACAACATCTGTCCGCTGGCTGCCGACAGCTTTCTCTTTCATCACGCTAACTTCATTCAGGTGTGTGAGATAAGCACGGAACGCAATCCTCACGAACTTCTTGCGGAAAAAAATGTTTATAAAGCAGTAAACAATCCATTTTGTTAACTGTGAAACTACACAATCTTCATAGTTAAGAGAGTTATGGAAATTTGAATTTTTCATTCTTTTTATAAATTATCTCGTGAGATACTAGATGGCGACATCTACTTTTGAGGAAAGGACCTATTTGCCAACTGTGTTTAGGGGGGGAAAAGTTAGTGAAAAAGAAATTTGGATGATTTCTTGATCAGTTTTTCACATCAGAAATTTCGAAAGTTGATAGTCAAAGTTAAGCAGCGAATTTTCCTCACATAAATTTATAACCAAAGGGATAGCTTTGCCGGTGGTTTTACTTTACGAGCAGAGAAAAGTAAAACAAAGCCTGTCATAAATAAGCCTACTGAAGGCTTTCTACTGACCACGTGGCTAAGGGCACGTGCCTGCCAGGGAAATTTACTACGTTCCTGCACCCGTTGTTTGCACACGGCACCCAGAAAATGATGTTTACTTCAACGGAGAAGAGGAAAGTCACGTCGACGCTATTGATCGCCACTCTCCACCAAGCACTTTCATACATTAATATCTCTAATTAATGAAACATTAATTAGTACTAACCTGGACGTTTTTCCAGCACTACTACATATTGCGCATTTATTAAAACCAAATTTTCCGCCATTTTAAGACCGAGAAGTGTTTCGCTCTCTAGCATACTTTATTAATTTCGAAACTTCTAAAAATAATTTTCGGAGTGTGTGATACTATTGAAGAATCATAGAAGTGACTCTTTCTTTTTTTCTTACTCTCTCTCTCTCTCCTGCCGAAAATGTCGTCAAGTGTCAAGAATGTCGTTTTGGCGCCTTCCAATGAGTTGAAACATACTTTCCGAGCATCCCTAGCTTTAGCTGATACGTCACAACAGACTCCTCTCAGATAAACATAAACCGTGAAACGGGATGCGCTTTCTTCCATAGCCTTGAATAGCCCATTCTAAAGCCATCAACGTTGTTCTTCCCCGAAACAATAAAAATATTAACAATTTTTATACATTTATCAAGCGGGGTTGCATAAATTAAAAGTGATGAATGGTTGAATCTTGCAGTATTCCGCAACTGGTTATGATAACTGTGCAAGGACGTCTATTGTGTATGTCAACCTAGCTTGACAGATAGAAATGATCTTTTTGGCAGTAAAAATACTCGATTTTTCGTGTTGTAATATCGTATAGCACACAATGTTGCACACATGGCGCGTTAGGAGGAAGCAAAGACTGAATATTAAGAAGCCTATCAAAGAATTACTTTGATCAAGGAGTTAGCCGTTGATTAACGACTGCTGTTTATTAAAACAGCGAATAACATAGCTGCAAATTATGATAAAGAGTTATTACAACTACAAATCGTTAGGTGAAGGATAGATAGTTTTCCGTTCCGCACCAACATCAATTAACGTCTTGTAATTATTTATTTAAAGCTCGTTTCCTCTGATTTAAATATATTAATTAAGTATAAAATACTTCTTTAATTAATTTTAAAACTTTACCCTGTAAAATTATTAATGAATTAAGTTCATTCTCTGGTTTTTAAGAGAAGTGGGATGGAGAAAGATAGAGAGAGAGAGAGTGTGTGTGTGTGTGTGTGTGTGTGTGTGTGTGTGTGTGTGTATGTATGTGTATGTAGTGCGATCGATGTAGAATTGTCGTCTGTGCAGGTTTTGAGGTGAAGGAACCTTCTGTATCAAAATGAAAAAATAGTTTTGAGTCAAATTAATCATGTTTGATAGCTAGCATTTTGATTCGCACGAAGGCTCCGCATGGTGACTGCTCAACTAAATCATCCCAAGCCATCAGACTGGACGGGTTGTCAAACTTGAGTGAAGAGTTTTGAAAGGCTATGCTTACTGGATAATTAGTTCTTTGCAATCCTCGATTTTATGTGGCATAGGTCGCTAACCTTTGAACTGTCTCGTCTGAAGAGACATTTGGGTCATTTTCCTACCGATCTCTTTTTTAAACAAATTGAGTTCTATCTATCTCGTTCGTTCGCGGTATAGCGTGCCTCGTGTTGTCAAAATTCGGTATACTTTTCGAGGTGCATCTCTATGACGGTTGATAAATGAAGTGAATGTAAAAAGAAATTTTTGTCAATTTTTTTGTCTGGTAACAGAATGGAACAAGCACAAAAAATTCGCGTGTCGGGTGTTGCTTCCGTCTTGTAACAAATTCTCTTCGTGTATACTGTTCGAAACCATCGAGTTTTGCTGGAAGCAGCCATTCTGTCTATCGACTTTGCGTGATTAGATATATTTCCTGCCTACTTTACAACGAAGTGATGTGTATAGTCCATTGTTTTGAGACTTGGCTCAGTCCCGTTGAGAATCAGCTGCTCGTCCAAGCGAAGTATCCCTATCTCCATTTGTCCGCTAATTGTCTTTAGTCAGTAGATGCTTGACACAAATTCATTGTAAAACCACCAATTGTCTCGTTAGCCAACTGCTTATTTACACCGATTTTTCGAAACCGGTGCACCCGATAGTTTATTTTTAAACCAAGCTTAAACCTGTACTTAGTAGACTTCGGTAAATTATGGCGTACACCCACAACTAGTGTGCAGAGAGTTACGGCTGCACTTCAGTCGATAATGAGATCGTTCCCATCCAGCCTGCACAATCGTTAGCCAACCTCTAAAATTTATCGAATTATTATATTTAACGATCAACAATGGAATTCGTCGCCATGATTAACTGATTCTCTCCTTCCATTTTCCGAAAATTCTCCCCTGTTCTTCCCAATTAATACAGGAAAGGCACTTTTACCAATGTGCAACCTAATTCTTTAGCAACTGCATAAACTCAATCATTAAAAATATTTTATATAACTGTCTACAAGATGACACTAACAACCTATCATAAGCTAATTTTTTCCTCTTTAAAATGCAATTTTTCTTTATGGTTAAGCATACTTTAAATAAGCTTATAGAAAACAGATAAATGTAAATTTATAAAATTACATATAAACCAGTCATTTATGGAAAAAAATCAATTTTGGATATCTAATCTTAGAATGCAGAGAATAATTTATTTTCATGACGCGTTTGTCTTTAAAAAGGGAACAGAATCCCAAATCTGGACTTTCAGAAAATCTACATTAATTGATGTGCTTTATTATAAGTTTCTAATAGAAAATATTTGGTTCATTTAAAGTTAAGCTATCGATACCAAAAGCGGACAAGAAAACAAGTGCGCAACTTGTACCGTTATACTCGAAAAGTGCAGAACATCTTGACAGTTCAAACATTCCAGACGTACTTTCATGGAAAATCTCGTCTCGGTATTGTTCCAGAAAGTTGGAATGTAGAGAATCTCTAGTCTACGCCGTCCCCGAAATAGCGAAAACTGTAGTTTTGTTGGTCGAACGGATACTGATTAGTGCATAGTTGAGGGAGGTACTCCACCTGCCTTTAAGCAACACCAGAACCGTTTATCTCTCCCCCCACACGTGGTTAACTGTCAAGGATTCAAGAAAATATCGCTACGAAGAGCCATTCGGGTCACTGACCATACACAATCCAGTAGTGGTAGCTGTCGGTGCGATCAAA
>WUQG02408390.1:0-16568 GCA_011317285.2 Androctonus mauritanicus
AAGTTCTTTAGAATTACTGTATATTTTAGTCTTTTAAATTGAAATACCTAAATAAGGGGGCGGCGAAATTTTCCTCCACCCCGGACGGCTGACACCCACGCTACACCACTGAGACATATATAACCAATCCAGCAATTGATGAAATAAAACTGGTGATGATGAATTTCTTTCTGCTATATGATATATATAAATATTTATGTAATAATTTACATAGATATAAATTCAAGTTATATAACATAGCTAAGAACTTGAATCTTACATAAGTTTGAGAGCTTTCATATTAATAAGATTGAAAATGCAAGTTCTAACAAAGCAGATTGTCTCTTTAGAGTTTGTATTTTCTGTTTTATTTATAACATTAGAAGATAATCCAAATATTTCTTTAATATACAAAAATTCTTATTTAAATTAAATAAATTGAATATATTTAATCATTTATAATATATTATTCTCATAATTATATTTTATTTTCAAGATATTCTGGTTATAATTTATTCTAGCAGTACACTATATTTCTGTATAAAAAAAAATTTAAATAATTAAAAAGTAAATTAAATACATGATTTATTAAGACTTTAAATATTCAAATTAAGATTAGATTATACTTTTATTTCTTACATAAAATTTCCTTTAAAATCATAGTATATTTACTACACTATGATTTTAAAATCATTTATATAAAAGTGAGCAATTTTTAAAATCAAATGAATTTATTAATAAATGTATAATTATTATTATTATTTCATGATTTTGAAACTACATTATATTATCATTAATAATGCATAGTTTAATTAAAATGTATTATCATCATTAATTAATGTTTTTGAATCTATCTAAAAATTATAATTTAGTTATCAGTTATCCACTATATTAATTACTTTATAATTATATCATCTTCATTAAATGCTATTCACATTTCAATCTTGAAAATTAAATGATTGATGATGATTTCAGATTTTTTTGAATTTATATCAGCTAATTGTTAAGTAAAAATTTTTTTATTTTATAAATGTGCATTTGTATGTTACTTTAATAAATTTTTTAAAAACTCTCATTTATATAGTCTAAAATAAAAAATATTTACATTAAAATTATTCTATGGTTCTTGAAAATTTCACAAGATAGCAGAAGAATTATGATATTCAAAAAAAAAATTATGTAGAAATTTGAAATTTTATTTGCATATTAATTATCTCTTAACTTTTACACAAAAATTTCTGAAATTTAATATATAATAAAACTAATTATTAATATATGATATCAACATTTTCAAAACAACTTTTTACTTTAACAAAATTTATTATATATACAATGCATGTATGTATATAGAAAATTTTCAGAATAGTTATTTTTTATTATTAAAATTTTAAAATACGATTAAATGTAGATTGCTATTTTGAAATTAAACATATGCTTATTATTAATTTGAATGTTAGTTTTTATTATATTAAAGGAAAACAATTTTTTTAAATAGTGCTTGGGGAGATTCGCTTTTCTTAATGCTAGAGACTGCAACTATAGCATATCTAGTACTCTATTACGGAAAAAATTACCACAAAGTAATAGCATTCACTTCATCTTATTCTCTTATTCTCTATCTTTTTATGAGTGGTTTAACACCTATAAGGATTTTGTGGACCTGTCAAGCATTCAGTTTACCAATTACTGTTAGTGGAAAGGTAAAATTTTTTTAATATTAAAAATGATTTATAATAAGACCTTTTTTTTCTTTTTTTTTTTTAATTAAATTAATATTTACTTAGGAATAATTGTTATTCATCAGAGTATTCAAGAAGTGAATTCCTTTGACAACAATTATACATGTCATTGATAAATTTAAGTTTTTAAATTTTTCATTTAAAAGTTCATTTACTATATAAAAGAAATTAGTATCAAAAACAAATCATAAATATTTAATGTATTTTTTTTTATAATTAGACCTAGACAGTGAATCATAATTATTTTTAAAAAATTCTTTTAATTTAGATATTTGTATATTTCTATTAAATTTGATAAATTAAAGATATGTAAAATTCTCTAAGCAGATAAGAGCAATTTGAAAATGGAATTAAATAGGTAAATGTTAATAATATTTACTCAAAGCTGTTTCTTTTCCGAATGGTTAATTGGCAATTAATTTTTATAACATTGTAAATTATGTATTTTTTCTAATATTGTTTTTAATGAAAAGGATGAAATAAAAACAAATTTCGCAAAAAAGTTATTAAAAATAACCTGTAGGTTAAATTAATTAATTTTAGTCTTCTGCCTGCATATAAATCGAATAATTTATTAAATTCACTCCATATTAATTGCTTGTTATGGAAATTTTCCTATATATTTTCTTTATTTTTAAACAAATTTCTTCTTTATAACTAAACTGATTTTAGAATGCAAATGAAAATGAAAAATATATGTGAACGATAAAACTGAGCTTAAAAAAATTTTTGTTTTAATTATATATTTATTTTTTATATAAGATAAATACACAAGAATAAAACTGATAGGTTCGGCAATATTCTGATGAAAAGTTTCAAAATTTGCTTCAATTGAATTAAATTTAACTAAAAAAAATTGTTTTACAAATATGACGAGCAGTTAAAATCTGTTACTTGTCTGAATGAAATTGCATAAAAACTTATTTTCAACATATAGGCCAAGAATGAACTTATTCGATACAGAACTGATAGTTAATTTATTCAATCTTATCATTTATGCATCTTTTATTCATAATTAATAAATAAATCATATTATAATTTTAATTGTTTAATGATTATTTGTGTTTAAAATTATATTGGGAAAATAAAAGGACAGTTTCAAAAAAAAATTTTAATTATTTTCTTATTTTGGTGTATATTAAGTAAGTGCATAAAAAAATAATAATAATCTATAATTAAAAAGATTAAAGAAGTTGTCATCTTTTGAGCTAAGAATTTTGGATATGAAAATTTTATATATTTTAAAGAAAAATTTATGAAAAGTAAAATTTTTCCAGAAAAATTAATAAATTTATTCAAAATTGTCAATTTTCTTATAACATTTTATTTGATTCAATTTAGAATTTATTAAAATAGTCAAGTAATTTTACTCCAAAAAAAAAAATAAAAATATTTTTTTTTTTATTATGATTATTTCATTACTTGTTGATAGTAATAGTCAATAATTTAATTTTGGTAGTTTCAATGTATTTTTATTAATTATTTTAATCATAAAAATCAATGATCTTTTATTACTGTATGAAATTATTATTCATGAATAGTTAACAAATAATAAACTTAAATTTGAGAAATTCTATTATTTAAAATGCAAATGTCGAAGAATAAATTAATTTTTCCTGTTATTTAACTTTATTATTGATGAAGTTTAAGTTTCGGAAAAAAAAAAAAAAAATTAAATTTTCACTGCATTTTATTATTAATTTTAATTGCTGTATAGTTTTTTTTTTCTGTGCTTTAAGATTAATCAAAAAAATTTATTTTCGAGTACATTAAAATGATTAATGAAAATTTTGGCAAGAATTTAAAAAAAAAAAAAAATTCCACATTAATCCAATAATCAGCTTAAGATAACTTCTGCAAGATCTTCCCCAATCATCTTTATACTGTTGAAATACTCATTTGTCAGATGAGTTTCTATCAGATGAAAATGATTTATTAATTATTAATTTGTTGATATTAAAATTAGCCTTTCACAACTTTTAGATTCATTTGACAATGTATAATTAAAACAAAAGCCAAATAAAGTGAATACAGAAATTAAAAAAATAAGATAATATATATATATATATTTCTTGCAGAAATTATTTGACTTTCTGCAAACTTTCACTCTGCCGTTTTTCCGCACCTTTACGGTGTTCGTTCAGCCAACTCACGTGTACTAGCATTTCAGACTTCAAATATAATGGTTGTCAACACCCAAGGGATCCACACTCCAATCACAATGTAATAGGATTTCGACAGGCAATATGTGTGGTGAACAACCACTTTACTGACTTCACACGATGACAAATATCATAGCGGTGGACCAATATTTGAACAGTGTCGGCGTATGATGATCTCTAGAGATTTGTTGCATGTTTATCTTGCTAACGAAGTTGACGGTGTTTTTCTCGTCACCTCGCAACTCTTCATCTAAACTAGGTTCGCTGCTTGCGGAAGAAGAGGACACGCTACGTGTTTGATGCATAAACAAACTAGATTAATTGTAAAAAGATTCGAAAACACTATTCTGTTCGAGTATCTGATTTATGTTTGGAATTGTAAAAGGGCTCTAAGAAGACTTTAGCGAATTAGTTTTTTTTTAGGCTGGATGCGGTAATAATGTAAATTATTTATTCTCCTAGGACTCGGATCAGTTGCATATAAAATCAAACGTAGAATGCTTTATATATCATTCGAATTTTATTCTGGCAATTAAAATTTTTATTTTTAACGCAACCAAAAATTTTCTAAAATTTTTTTATAATTATATTCGTATATAAAATATAAAGTTATGCATAAATATTTTTTCTCTGTTATTGTTTATAAAATTTGACGTTTTACACACCAGATGGAGACACTAATAAGATCCACAGGACGTACATTCAACTCCTCAAATTAACATTTTCGGCTTTTAAAATACAGTATATTAAACAAATGTGTAGCAGAGAAAGTTTTTAATCATTCATTCAAATAATTAAGTATTGTGTAAAAGTGATGCTTATCTGTTTTAAACAATTTATTTATTGTATTAAAATTATGGTAATTCTAACAACTTACAATGGAAGTTAATTGAGGTTAAGCTAATTACCGAAGTTTACTTTTAAAAACAATGGAAGTAACGACAATGATTTTTATAAAGAAGAAAATGTGCGATGAATGCAGCCTATTTGTATTATACAACTTATGCAGATCTATAAATGCATTTAAAAAAAAAAAAAAGTATCTGACTAATTATTATTTTAAGTAGTTAATAAGTTTTTTTCAAATTAAATTGGTTGGCTGTTAAGATATATATATCATCTTTTTCTTCCACCTCTGTGGATTGTTAAAACTGTAAAATGTTGCCTTTCTGGCTAGTTTAATGGATAAAAATTCTTGCCCAAATTTTATATTTTAACTCTATAAGGTTAATTTTCCTTTCTGTTAAAACGAAAATATTTATAATAACTGCAGAAGCATATAAATGTATATATATCGATTATATAATTTCTACTAATCTAATCTCGTCCAATTAAAATTTGATTATTTGGACCAATTTAGTTTTAAAGTCGGAAATCTGAGATAGTAATGACTATTGATATTGCAATCAGGACTAAATTATGTGACGGTGGTAATTGGAAACAAATTGTTACCTGCGTTCTTTTAAGAGAATATATTACCTTAGTTACTTTATTAACTGTTGATTTTTTACTTTACTCTTTTTTTTTTTCTTGTTTTCTCCATAGTTATTACAGGCCCTGGTTAATTACAAAAACGGACACACGGGACACTTATCTGCAGTTTCTATGGTTCTTCTGTTTCTCGGAGGTTTGGCTAGGATATTCACTTCGATTCAAGAAACCGGCGATAGCCTGATGATCGTCACTTTTTGTGTAGCAGCATCGGCTAATCTTCTACTTGTCCTGCAGATTTTTTATTACTGGGCAGCCACGCAACGATTTCTGAAAGGAAAAACCGATTAAGAAGCGAAATGTAAATCTCAACATCATCTCCGTCCTGTTTTGTTGGACAAAATTTACAAAACCAGCAAGCATTTTGTAACGAATTGTTAAGAGTCAAGCGGTTATTGTTTGAATAATTTTTTATATGTGTTGATCTGCAATTATTAATTACTATATTACTCTTAATATCATTTATTTTATACACGAATCTATCAATAAAATTGATTATGAATAGAAAAACAAACTCTCGATGATTCAGAATAATGTTATATAGTCACTTTTTTTATATAAAAGTGACTCCAAAATTTTAAAACTTTCAGAATTTTAGCTAAAGAATTCATTTTATCCCGTAATTTTCCAAAAAAAATGATGATTATATTGGTGCTGGCAGCAAATTTGCAATTTTTCTCCTTTTTTAAAATTTTTTAATAATAGCTGAAAAACTCATAAATGTCATTTTTTTTTTTTAATCCTAATATTCTACAGTAAATAGATAATTTCCTTTTTTGTAAAAATTCGAATACATTCGATTTTGAGAGTTTTTGAATCGGATAATCGAGAGTTTGTTATAAATTATCACAAAATATATATTATATTATTTATTATTATTATTATTATTATTATTATTATTAAATAAGATAATATAATTTTATTATTCCGTGTAGAAAATTACGATTTCTATACTGAATATTTATGGAGTTAACATTCAAAAAAAGACTTTGTCACTCAAATACAACTTTTGGGAATGATCAATTAGACAATCTACTTTCAAAGACCATTATAACTAAGACAAGCTTGCTTTTGGATGATTAAACTCCATAGAGATCATGGTATGAACCCCATAAATCGAAATCAGTATTTAATTCAAAATTTTCAATTTTGGACAAAGTCTGTTTTGAATGTTAGCTCCTCATTTATGGCATTTATCGCAATATTATTGCATAATATATTACTTATTAGATATATAAATTATATTTAGATGTATGTAAAATTAAAAGATAATGTTCAAGAATTATATCAGTGAAAAATAATGTAGTGTGCTATGCATTATGTTAAAGGTAGCTTGTTTTCACTCAATGTCATGTTAGTTTAATCGTTTTATAAAACCTGAGTAGTAAGATAATTTGATGTAAGTCTTACTGTGATCTGTCACTCGAGTGGTGTTTATATTTGGCATTGGAAATGGTATTAAGGCCCGCGAACGTTTTAAAATAAATTTGAAACTATCAAATTAGAATTATCAGATGCAATAAATCATAAATTATTCCTAATGATAACTGTTATAGATCTGTATGTATCATTTTCATCGAAAAGTTATACGTAAACAACATTAAAAAAAAACTTGTGTGAATTTGTACGCAACGTGTTTTCGAATAAAACATATAGTAATTTTATAAAAGCATTTATTAATAAAGTATAAGAATTTAGTACAAAAGTGTGAATTTCTTGAATAATTAACATAATGTAAGATTTGGAATGCGATAACAGAAGAGATCCTTTGGCAATAGGATTCTCATGCAAGTCAATAGTTATCCTGTATGTTATGACAATGTAGTGATCCAAAGCGGAGAACAAGATGTAGAAAGTGATAAAGATATCGATAAAATATCCCCATAAACCGTCCACAGCCACCCAGGAAATGGATCATAACCCTAACGGCTTGATGTTCGTCAATGTTCCTCCTCCGCTTAAACTTGTATAAGGACAGATTTAGCTCACTGAGCAAGAAGTTATGATCTGGAGCCATTTGTCTGGACCTGTGTTTTCTTGCAGTATTGTCTGCTGCCGGCTGTGATTTACTTCTTTCTAGACAACCATTCACATTGTAAGAATACTTTGAACAAGCTAAGGAACCTTTCAAGTTAAGATGTCCATTAAACGCCTTTTTTTTCCCCTTCAAGAACTAACCGATGAGGAAAAAAAAGCCAAACTACACTATCAAAATATTATTTCCTATACAAATACCTAAATTACATTATCGAGCTTTTATTTAACCTATAAAACATATAAAGCCCGTTCTGTCCATATTTTAGAAACGAAAAGTCTGGAATGTTTTAAAAACAATAAAAAACAAATTAACGGTTAAATTTTCTCGTCGTAAAAATGTTTTATTTAACAGGTTTGTTAAAGTCGAACTATTGTTTTATCTAATTTTAGCATTTAAATAATAAAAAATAGCAACATAATTAGCGAAATGTGACAAAAGAACGAACGGATTAAGAATTAAAGCTGCTTGAGTATATAAACAATGTTCAGCTGGGAATATTCGAGTGCTGAAGAAGAAAAGCTAAAAAAGCTTTGCGTTAATTTGATTAATTGGAAGACGTAAGGGAACAGCACAAGTTTGTTTTTTATTCTTTTTCTCTGCCTCTGTAGTGAATGACGACTTTTACAGGCTTCATGTTATTAGAGGGGGAGGACACCTAGCAATTGAAATTGGCAGCCATTTCCTCCTCATCGGTTCAACGAATTTAATTTATTCTCTCTCTCTCTACCTTTATTAGGAACTTTCTGTAGTTCCCTACATTATCAATAATGTCCCCTTTCAACCATGTACTGTGCTAGGTTTCCCTTTTTTTTTCCTATCCCTCTAAGCATGGCACAATGAGGATCAGTGGAATAGTAATTAGAGCTATTCTGATTCACAATTTTTATCTATCAGTACTGTTGGCAATTACGGAAGAATTATCATATCAAGATTTTTAATAAATAACTGGCCGTAAGAAAATTTTTTATTATAGATTTTTTTTTTCTATTGAAGGAAGCTGAAGAAATAAAAAAAAAAAAAAAATTCAATCACCAGCAAACAGTTTAGAGGAGCAGTGCAGAATTTCAAATGGCATTTATGATAGGTATAACATAGCTTCGCTATTCTCCTTATATGTGTGTATTAGAAGGTAAATTTCGGATCCGTTGGAAAAGAAAAATTAGCAAACGTGAGTTCCGTCTCAACATATCATTTGTAATTCCTTGACTTTCTCGTGTCATATAAGATATCCAGCTGTATGTCTTGGTGGAGAGTCGTATTTACTGCATTTATGGTATTTTCTGTATCACGGTTTTGGATTTTAAATGCGTGAAAAGTCGATTCTGTCGGCTCTGATAGAATTTAGCGATATACTATATAGGCTAACAGAATATGCGTTTATTTGAATGTGTAGTAAAATTGCAATTTTAAAATTTTTATATATACAACATAACTTTTTAACATATATGTTTGCCATTACAAAACGTGTATACTGTGTGTGTGTGTGTGTGTGTGTATATATATATATATATATATATATATAAAGTATCGTTATAAATGTCTTATGCATATTTATAAGTATGTGGAGATGTTTTTCATCTCTTCAAATTGCGTAGCCGAAAAAAAAATAATAATAATCTCACCTAGCGCTTTAACGAATGATGCATTTGACATATTCTATCTTCTCCAGACAAGATGATGATGTGCACAGGACGGTCTCCAGCCGTCTACAGGTGAGCCTTTCACCCGCAGGTGACATATCCGTAGCTGGAGTTGGATCTAATCATGGAGATTTCTTTTTTCCGCTTCCTATTTTTGTTTTGTTTGTTTTCAGATTAGAATAGTTTACATGATAGCGGAACGGTTAAAAAAAAAAAAAAAAAAATCGATTTGTGTTAAATTCGTTTCGATTATTTAAATAATTCAAACATAATTTAGAGTCCTATAATTTTCTGTTCGATTTTACATCATGTAAAGTGTATTTTGCTTTAGTCAAAAAAAAAAAAAATGAATTATGATCAAACAAATCACTAGTTTACAAAAACAGAGTTTATCAAACCAATTCAAATTATTATTATTATTATTATTTTTTTTTTTTTTTTATCGTGTGATGATTCTGCACAATAAGTTGCAAAACGTTAAAGAAAATTATGATCTTAAAATTGCATTAATGTCCGTTTAAATACGTTAAATTGGAACATTAATTGCTATTTCTACAAAATTAATATTCCATTCTCTTTAAATATTCATAAAAATTAGTATTTTCGATGTAAAATTATCAATTTGAATATACTTTACACTGTATATATAAATTCGAACTTTTCATCATAAATTAGTTTATTCATAATTTGTTTATTAGTGTATCGGATGTAATGTAATGATGGCTGGTGTGTTTTGTTGATTATTTTTATTTTTTTAAAAGGTAAACATGGTATGAAGAACCTTTGCTGATCGACTTCATCAGTAGTTTTTATGAAAAGAATCTTTGATAAATTAAAATATAGTTTGCATAAATACAATGATGGGAATTCAAATCGTGGAGTGACGCGAATCGAAATTCTCGAAAACTCCTTGGTACTATAAATCTAAAACTGATATATATTTGTTGTTAAAAGTTTTTTGTTTAGTTTTCGGATATAATTATCATTTAAATGATAATCATTAATTTGCAGTCACTTTTTTTTTTTTTTAATGCCCGTCTTGGTGCTACAGGTGGTGTCAAAAGCAGGAAACTTGCGGTATCCTCTCGTCCACTACAATAGCTTCTCTAACGCCTGGCTAACTGCGCATTACATAGCTATTGGGGGAGCCATAATGAGATTAAGTAGCGACGAAACTTGACAGCTGGTCCCAGTCCGCCCTTTGTCGCCGTGGAACAATAGCCAACGAAATTCCATCGGAAATGAAATAACGTTTTGTCAGATGCCATGTGTTGGCCACGGTAGCATCTTCGGATGCTGTTGAGGAACCAGCTGTGTTCGGAACAGCAGGCTGTAGCAATGATGTAGAAAATTGGCTGCCAGTTAGCGAAACACAACGAGGTATCACTTACTCCCATCCAGAAAGGATGTCTTCCTCCTTCCAATCAGCAGTCGGGGACACAACGCCTACTTTATCAGCTTAATCGGCGTAAGATTAATTAAAACTCGTCTTGTTTTATCCCCCATTTTTAGTATAAGTTACGCTGTTTAATTATTTAAAATATTCGATTTTGGAGCGAGGACAAGAGGCGGTACGCGTCGACCTTGGTATACATAAAAATGTTTTTTTTCCCCTCCCTTCTGAGAATTTTTAATATAACCCGATTATGTTCGACACTGCAATAACGCGAACTTTTTAAAAATTTCTCGTGCCATCGAAAATTGTTGAAAATTCATAATACTAATTTGAAATATCGGTATAACAAGAGGCTCAACATTCACAACAAACTTTTAGTCGCTGCTGATGCAATCGAGCACACCTGGATAATTTAAACACTTGTTTACTTTGTTTATGGTGGAACGTGTTCTGCTTAAATAGGAAAACAGTCTTGCCAGTGGTGTAAAGTGACAAAAACAAGAAGAGGGTAACAAACACCTGCGAAAAATAGCTTGATTGCTAGATGTCATTGAGTAAAGTGAGACAGTGTGGTCAGTTCGAATCGAATGAAGAAGGCTAGGGACTGCATCGCCCCGAACGGGAAGCAATAAAGTCGCGAGCAATTTAGGAAATGGAATTTTTATTATGCTTTCTTCTCTCCAGGCACATTTTCAATCTCCAAATAGAAGTTTTTCCAAAATGGATGCCTTCTACTAATAAATAAAAATTGTTACTTATTAAATCATAGTCGAATGAATCATTACGGTCTTAAGCTACTGTCAAGATTAACAAACTTTTTCGCGTAATATAAGCATTTATCAAACTGAACGTTTTCTAATTTTCAGTGTTTTGTTTCGTTGTGTGGTACGGGCATCGTGGTGCTGCATCGAATTAAGTGCATATTACTCTAGCAAAACTTTAAAAAATTAATTTGCGAGTGTACAGATCTTTGCTACAAACTTATGAGAAGGCGAACATTACGGAAGAAAGAAAGAAAATTAATTTCCTCGCCCGTTTTTGACATATTTGTGGTTACACAAATTTAACCGTGACCTCATTTAATGCCTGGCTAGGTTCTCTTGCCTCGTTTTTCTTGTAATCTCGTAATCTCGATACTACAGAAAATTATGGTCAGCGTTAAAAATTCATTATAATAAACAAATCTGAGCCGGGAAGAGAAATTTATTACTCACGAAATGCCTCGGACTTATGCCGGTTATTAGATCTGAGTTTTCTACATAACTCATCAGCAATTCAGGTTTTAATTTAGCTCGAAATACACTTCTGAACTTGCCGCCATTTGCGCACTTAAAACATAAATTTTTCGCGATTTTTTTTTTTTGTGTGTAGATATTTCTGTTAGAGACGGAACGTAACGAATTTCTGAGTTATACTGTATTTTTTAGAAATTTGGTTGAATATTTTTACTTCTATATATGCGCTGATATCCAATATTGGATGTAGTTACTCTTGGAGTGCAATACATCACACCTCCGCTACAGATACCCAACCAGGTGGGAACTATTCTGGCTAGTTCAGGTGATAGGGTCTTTTGTTCTGCTCTACTCAGATTCGCTTCTGTGGCAGGAGTTGATTGAATGCCTGCCTTAGATAAATCGATATCCCTCTAGATTGCAACTCGCATTAATGGTTATAGAAGCCTCGATGAATCTCGCCCGATTATTGTGCTCTACGATATATTGCATCGTTTGCATTCTGCATATTCTAATGCAAACAACAGAGCGATTAGTAAGTCTAATTAAACGTGTTAAATTAATTGAAAACCGACGGATGGATTCTCATTGCAGACTCGTATGTCTGTAGTTAACGCGTATATCTTTGGTTTGACTAAGTCGAAGTGAAGATGACCAGAGCAAAATGCAGTTTATGATGGAGATGATGCTTGTCTCATTTGCGCGAGTCGTCGGTTGGATGTTGTTAGAGAGCGAATCTCATTAAACGACTTCCCATATCGTAGAAAAAAATGTAGAAAAACGACAAAAACGACTCGGCATCAATAACCGGTACGGAGGCTAACATGGATGTAAATATTGAATGTCAGTAGAAAGCAGACGACGTGAGTAATCGGCCTATCTGTCAAGCAGGAGCCGGAATGTATCTGTACCCAGTTCCGTCGTATCATCAGTCGAAGGCTGCGATTGACATATTGACGATGTCAAGCTTCCGACGTCGCAGAGATTGTCCATCGGTGACGAAGTGGGCCAGCTGTCGAGTGGCCAGCCTCCGGGCTGATGTCTTAGGGGTTTGGCTCATCTTTCTTTGCATTTGACAACTTGTATTTATTAACTGGTGTCAACTCGGAGCAACCAGCGAAGATTATCTCGTAGGGCTCGTCTTCCACTTTCAGAAGTGAAGGGTTCTGCTATACCTCGGGAGATCCTCCCATATATTCAGATAATCTTGAGAAAAACCCTAACTAGAATGCTGACGCTAGCGGCTATCGAAGACCCCAAACCATATTGGTGCGATTGTTAATTCATTACAATCAAACTACAGTTCAGAAAGCTTTTACCAACGTAAATGTCACAAAATTACTTTATTAAGACAGATTTGTATGGCCGAATCGGAGCACAAAATATCTTTGTGAAAAGGAAAGGGAGCTTTCCCCGACACAAAAGAAAGTCCCATAAGAAGCTGACCTCACTTTTCCCAATGAATAAGAAGCAACAGTACACCGGATACCTGAAAACCCCCCGCAGTCTCCAACCTTTTAAGTTTTAGGGGAATGTTTTCAAAATTCTACTAAGAAAACAGACCTAAATATCTCCCGTAACGCTTTTAACCACCGTAAATATCAACAAGAATAGTCGCTCATCTATGTTATGAGAAAATTATTCTTTCGTTGATTTGAAAAAATAAAATTCGATAGTTGGAAATCGTTTACTCCTTACAATCCTTTTTTCTATATAACAGTATTGTAGAAGCCCATTGCCAGATGTCGCCACCAGTTTATCCCGATCTTGATCCCGATCGACATCCTAAGGGTAGTATGTGCGGTATTGATGTCGATATTAACCTTTTTTCCAGATGTATGTTTCACTTATTACTTTTCGGACGTTTTAACGCTCAAAATTATTTTAATTGGAATGGGCCAATAGGTAGATTTAATGTTTTTTTAGCGAAACGTCGCGTGATAAAATGTTTTTATTAAGATTAAAAAACATAATTATTCCTGCAAATAAATTTCAAATATTTGAATGCAATTCCACTGCATAAACGAACAAAATCCGTGATTTGCGTGTTGTTGGCTGTGAAGGACATGAGTAATTATTTCATTCAGAAATGGAGAGTGTATCACCTGAATAAGAGGTTTCGTTTTCCTATCAAAACAAAGGGTTTTAGTAAGCAGAGAAGATAATGGACAAGTTACTCTCTCTGGTAATATAGAAGCTGTTACGAGTTTAGATAATCCCCGACATATCAGACAGAAACTCTCAAACAGTTATCAGACTTCTGGTAAACAATTATTTTAATCTTTTCCATTCTGTAAAATATTACAGTTTTACTCAATAAGTGATCTTTTCAGCTCAAAAGCCGCGGCTTTATTAAAGAAAAATCAATAATAGAAGGTACGAATTTTATAAAAGGCGAATGCCCTAGACTTACGCAAGTTAGATTAAAAATTGGCTTTTTTCGATGCTTATCTTTAAAACATTATTGTGTGAGCGAAGAAAAAGAAAGCGGACATCGACAGGATATCTCAGATTGCATTTTCTACTCGGTAAATGGCTTAAAAACTATTACACACTCGCTTGACCCGTCTGACCTCTGTTAGTGGGTAGAGCCAGGTCAGATGGGTGCGTGCGTGACCATAGACGTACGACATGTCTTATGACGTCACCGGGAACATTTTCTGCTATAATTAAATTTGAAGTGGGGTGCACGAGTTGAGTTGTTCCGAAGGTACGTTGCATTGTAGCTTCCGAGTTGTAGACTCTAGTCACGCTTACGTCCGCCCTCCGGAGCGGGTCGGACAAGGGAAATCTGCTCACAATTTGTCTCTTGTGTTCCTGCTGGCACTCACTGCGGGACCTCTAACAAGATTAGGGATAAACATATTGAGGCCATGAAATTCAATTCATTTGGAGTGTCAATTGAATTTCTGCAAGTGTGATGTAACAGTAGAGTCCATCACTTTTCTCTTCGCAATCATCCGTCAGTTTTGTTAACTACAGCAGCAACCCGATGGAGTCATCGTCTTTCATTAAACATTACTCTCCCGTGGACAAATTATTTTATCTTCGGAACCGCTTCGCATTTAGTAGCCGCACAACCGCTACCAAAATAACCTTGTTCGCGCCATATAAACGTTTTTATAAATAACAGTAATAAAATCGCTCTATTCTTCGTGATGCTGTTCCGTCCCTGTTCATAAAATAGACAACGTAATAGTCATTCGAACGATTCGGTTTTGCAATTCGAGTTAATTTCTATAACCGTTCAATGAGAGCAAGTTTATTTGGGTGCGCTCAGATGATGTTTAGAGATGAACCGAACAATATTTTTAAAAACTTATATGCTATACGTTTTCTGATTCAAAATTTACAGCAGTGTTCAATTTTTCTCGTTTTCATATCCAGTGTAAAAATTTATAACATAGTAATTAGCAAAGCCTAAGAGAGGTAAGAGGAGCCTGGACCATTCACAAATGTGGATTCTTAACACCTAAAAACCATAAAAATATATGAATAAATCAATAAAAAACAATGAAAACAGATCAATTAAATGTAAACAGATTTTCTACTAACCAGTCTTTTCAATCACTCTCATATTATTTTACATAAAACACTAAATTTTGAGGACCTTCTAGATCCGGATTCAGGACAAATGATTCTGCTGGCTCTCTCTATCTGGGCTTGGTAATTACCCATTTCCATCAATCATTTATTTTATTTTTCACAATCCAAACAGGAAATATTTTATTTCCTAATCTTTAAAAATCTATCAATTATTAATAGAAGTTTAAAATTTTATTAGCGCACTTAAGTAAACTCTTTTTAAAGTAATAAACATTTCTGACTTGAAAATATAATATAGGCTAAAGAAGTTTTGCAGTATCAGAATTTATTGTCGTAGCTATAAATAAATAAATTCTATGTTTTACTCGATATATTTATAAAAAAAAAATTAAAGCAATCGAATTTTCATTCTCGAAGATGATTTCGACGAAAAGTATATTTTATCTATTCGAGTTTCGCTTCCATTCTTTAGAAACAACTTTCGACTCCTTCGAGTGACTTGACTGTTGGCAATTCAAACACACACATACAGACTATATACTTCGACTTGACTTCATCTCGGATGTGTAGACGTTTTTCACTCGCATTACTGTTTAGATAAGTTTCTCTCGATTGTAACTCTCAATCTCGACACGAGTAACTTTCGATCTGTCACTCTCATCAACTTTTTCTTAAGCGCGGTGTTCCTTTTTAATTAAAGAATTTTTTTAACGTCGAGTGTAATAAAAATTTAAATCTAAATATTTCTATGAGTTTTTTTTTTTTTTTATAATGGTAAAGGTGAAAAAATGAGTTTGTAATAGGCGCAGGAGAGAAAAAAGTTAACGAAACGAAGGCGGGTGGAGCGATGCAGCAGCGAAATTATTGCACGAGGTTGTGGGCCAACCACATACTACGCTCGATTACGAAGTAGGTATGCAGCGGGATTATCCAATTATCGAAAGCGTAAGTTTGTTGCTGCCGACGAAAAACTTCTCCCGTGCCTTGCCAGGGGAGGAAAAAACATTCAGTCCGGGTGGTAATTTAAAAATGATTAATCCGACACCCAGAAGGGAGTCCGTCAGATTCCAGGGTTCGGCCAACTGTGAAATGTTCTGTTTCGTTTTCATCGCACAGACCTGGGTTTTTGTTGGCCACAATGGGCCGGTCGGTAATTTCTTTTTGCGTTTATGACGGTCATTTAAAAATTTCCTACCTCCCTGCATATTTTCACGCATGGTGACCATGCGGCATGTCACCCTCAGAAATAATTTTTCACACGGCTCTGACTTTTGTGTGTAAATTTTAAAATTTTCTTCCTCTCCCTCATCTATTTGAGTCAGTGCACGAAGCATGAGGAAAA
>WUQG02408401.1:0-16567 GCA_011317285.2 Androctonus mauritanicus
ACAAAGGCCCATTCACTCAAACCCCTTTACAGTTTTTATCATCTATATACAAGCTACCGAATAAGCTATGACTCATTTGGAAAACGATTTAGAGATTCGTGGCACCTCCTTGTTAGTCAAAAATTTTAGTAATTCCTTTTTCTTTTGCCAGTGAAGTCATGTCTGTTGCTTTTATTTTTGTGCGCTACTACTATATTTTCACGATACAGCATCCAGCAATAATCCCATATCATATTAACATTGTTATCTCTTTTGATCATCTCCTTAATGCCTTGATGGAAACTTTCTTCCTATTCCTCACTTATTGTACCTAGATTTTCTGGAGAAAAGTCTAAGTGTACATTCAAGAAATGAATTTTAATGCTCATTGAGAATCCTAAAGCTTTGAATTTTTCCAGCATATTTTCAAAAATGAGTCCTTATATTAAGATCTTTATTATTTCCAAGAAACTTAGTAACCATACTTTCCAAGGAAATTTCAAGTCTTTTTCAACTTCAGTCATTGTAAACAAGAAATTTTTTCATCTGATAGCAGTCTTCTTCTGGGCAAATAAAACTGCTTTCTATTAATTTTGCTTCTGATAAATTAGAGAACATCTTGCAGAGGTACATAAAGCATTCTTTGCTTTTTTATTATATCTTAATAAACTGTTCATAACCATAAGGCCCAGTTTTATATGAAGATGTGGCAGAAATATTTTCTTTGAGTTGACAAGTTTTTATGTAAAATATTCTTGCTTCCAGGTTCTGAAGAACTTTCCAGCCAGTGTTTTTACTCCCAGTGTTCACTCTTTGCTTTGCTATTCCATTCATAAAGAAAACATGGGAACTTAGACTATATGGAGTTAGAGTTATGGTATGTTCTCTCTTTTGCTCAGAAACAGGCACACTATCTTAATTTTTCCACAGATCATTCAGTCATGATCATTATATTTTATCTTTGTAAGAATCAATTATAATTTCTCATAATTTTTTTATACTGAGTGACTAATAGATACAAAGGCATAAGGTTTCCATTTTGCAAAATAATAGCTTTTAGACGTTTTTTAGAAGAGCCAATGAAAAGTCTCTGTTCATCTATTTTGTATTCATTACCAATTTTTTATATCAAACGATTAATATCACAACAGTAAACTGAATCATACTTTTATAAAAATAGGGATATAAACTCTTTTTCTCTGTTTTTACACAAATATAGTGGTACTTTGACTTACAAACTGCTCTACATATGAACTTTTCAAGATATGAACTTTTTTCATATTTTATTTTGGTTTGTAGATACAAACTTATTCTCAAGATATGGACTGTTATGCTATATAATATTACATTTGTAAAATACTTTTACATAAGTTTTTATACAAGTGTTAGGTATAAAAATATCTCAGTTATTTTTTGAAATATGTATATATAACTCTTAATGTGATAGACCACTTATTCTTGATCTACATAATAATTAGTAGTTATATTGAATTCTTTGTGAACTAATTTTTAATTCACAGCACAAGTTAAAGCCTAAGAGAAAGCAACTGATGATGATAAATCAAAACCCAAACTAAAAAACTAATAAAAAAAAAAAATTGATTTTTTTATATAATGGAAGATAATTTTTCTGCAAAGCATTTAAAACCAGATTTCAAAAATAAAATAAATAATTATATACAAATTCACATTTTATTTATTGTTTTCAAAATTTCTAAATCTGGGAATGGATTAATTGATTTCTCATAAGATAAAATGGAAAATTGGGTTTTGAGATAACAAACTTTTTGAGTTATGAACCTGATTAGAAATGAATTAAGTTCGTAAGTCGAGGTACCACTGTATATTGATGTTCCAGCTGCCAATAAATTTTTTTAATCTGAAGTCTAAAAGTTCAATAGAATCTTTGGGTAATCTTAAATATCTCACTAAATCTTCTAGTTCATATAAAGTGAATAGCTGGGCATCTTGATTTCCTATATTACTCTGAAATTCTTTATGTTTGAACGAAAATTACTAGGAAAGTTTGCAATGTTTCTGGTTGAAGTAGTAGTAGAATTTCTCGGTTGTAAGAAACAGATCGTAAGCCTTGATAAAAGATTTGGATAGAAAATGGCTTTATAATTTTTGAATTAGTCTTTAACATCACAAGAACAATAATAGCAATCATCAGATTTTTTTTGACTTTCTTCATATCATTAGCATATCAAATCTAAATGCTTTATTTTTGCTTTTAAACTACCTCCTTAGATCGTCTATGCAAATAAAAAAAAATTTTGTTTGAAGCCCATTGTTTGTTTTAACTGCCTAATTTCACCCAAAAATAGGCATAGTATACTTTTCTAATAAAAAGATGTTATGCTTCTTTTGATTTTTTCAATCACAAATTCTCCATAAATGTAAAAGTTTTCTGGACTGTTAACATATCCATGCTAGCATGTTACACAAATTACTACAGTACTCAGAACATAATGAGAGAATCAAATCTAATCTCTAAAAGCATCAAGAAATAATTAGACTTCAGTTTTTCTCTTCTAATAGACATTCGAAACACTTCAATTCACTGATATGAAACACAAAAATCAGTTCAAAATTACTGAAAGAAATTGCACTGAATGATTACCAACTACACTTAATCAAAGCTGAGTAACAATTCAATTCACAATTAATAGATATGGCTTGGAAACTCAGTATTTTATAGTCTTTCAGAAATTTCTAGTGATTCCCAGAAATCTGGCATTTTCTCAATTTTTCAGAATGATTCCAAGTTCCTAACTTGGTGATAAATCAATCAAATAAGACAACTGTTTGTGCTATGACATTTTTATTGTATTTTTTTTTTTTAATTCAGCATTACAAATACAGTAAACATAGCTGAAATATTGAAAAAAAAATTTTTCATCTCACTTAAATAATTTATCAAACCTTCATATTATTTGAATTTTTGATTTTCTGAAGTACCATTGCCTTGGACAATCAAGATTATGCTCTGTAAACAATTATAAAACGTGATGAGAACAGACATCTCCAGTAGAAAAGAAAATGCAGTAGGCAGTAACTGTGTTCATCCAATTATAAAATTAATTCGCAGTAACTGTGTTGTTACATTATTACAATAAAAAAGCTTTGCAGTACATCCAATGATTTTATTTATATTTATTTAAAATGTTATGACAAAATGCATATACATTAATAATAATTATCTTTACTTATACCTTAAAAAATAATGTTTTAGGCGATTATTATGTATTAAATGGAACAAAATTCTGGATAACAAATGGACCAAATGCAGATGTTTTATTTGTTTATGCTAGAACAAAGCAAGATGGTGAACCACAGCATGGAATCAGTGCCTTTCTGATTGAAAAAGTAAGAAACTGTATTCATTATTTTTTATACTCTAATCCTTTCTGTAAGAAAATAAGTTCTGTCAGCAGGGAAAAATACTTATTACTAACTGTCAGTATATAGTTAATAATGTTTTTTGTTTATTGCCATCTTCAGCTGCAGAAGGGCTGAAAATATTACTGAAAATGTGTTAATAATTTGTATAATAAATATTTTTTCCTGCTGACATTGTTTATATTCATGTAATAAAAATGTATTTTTATTAATTGTATTGTTAAGAATTAATCCCAAAATTTCCTAATTTATTTTTATTTCTCCTTTCTTATTTTTTTATTATTATTATTATTATTATGGATATTTTATTTAGTTTAAGAGTTAATATATTGTAAGAATTGTAGGGATGATATTAATTCTTTATTCAAATCTCTTGAATGTAGACATCAGTTTGACAGCAGGGTTTTTAATGTGTTTCCGCAACACGAAAATGTCAGATGTCCATACTATAAAATATATGCAACATGTGGATAAGAGCACAAAAGGTCTAGGACTGGATATTGACTCAAAATAATAATAACATTTATTTAAACAAGACCATAAAATAGAATAAAGTGATAACAATAACATATTATATGAAGCAATTATATATATTTAAACTTTACAATGAATATATTTTTTTCTTAGGGAGTGAGTGAGTTTGCCATGACCTTCCTTCCATACCTGAGAGAGAGTTTGCCTTATATCAATAATCTATTTTTGAAATAATCCATGCACTGCTAACCAAACATTAAATGTCTATTTGTCTACAAGTCCATTGTGCATAATTCATATTTTTCACAGATCCTTAAATTTGCCATCTTTATCGACTGTCATCGTAATCATCTGCCATTGTCGTCGTCATTGCTGTCCATCATCTCCGTCAGCCTCGTCACTGTCAGTCATCATCCCAATGGGATGAGCTGTGATAATTCTCATATTTTCTTATATGATTTTTTTCTTATAGCCTTTTCAAACTATAAACTTCTTCTAACTCTGTTGACTAATCTCTCCTCTTTTTCTTTTTTTTTGACACAACTTGTCATATTTATTTTACTTCTCCAATAAGGAAGTTCCCACAGTTTATTTAGAAGAGGAACTAACATTCCCTGTTTAAAATTCTTTTTTTCATTTTGATTGATTTTTATTATTTTTATTAATTACTTTCTTAATTAACATTTCTAAATTAACATTTTAAATTATTACAAATATAATTAATACAATATAAATTTTAACTGCTGTACAAAACATTAAGGGTCTTTGGATCTCACATCATGTTTCATGTTTTTGCCTTAGGCAATTGGAAATTGTGCTATGAAACAGAATTGCCATCTTCCTTACAACTCACTTGTTATGTGATGTCATTTGTTCTAAATTAATATTGCTGATTTGATTGAAGAATTATAGAATGATTTATAATCAATAAATAATTATAGTAAAAGTGTAAAGAAAATGATGTAGCCAAATTTTACTGTAGTGATCAACTGCCAAATGGATGATTTTTTATAATGCTATGTGCAACTATCTATTGGATTAATAATTAATTATTTTAAATGTAGGCTAAGATAGTGCCATCTGTTATTTAATAATTAAAAACCTCTTATTTATTATTTTTCCAAAATTAAAAATGTGCTATCTGGAGTTGAACCAGGATCTTCAGGTTATCCTCCTGATGCCTTAATCAATTAGACTACCAACACATCAGCAGATTTCTGATTTTGGGATGTATATAATGCAAATAATTTAGAAATTATAGGACTTATGCTGATATCAGATAATTCTTAAATAGATAATTCCTAAATTGCTTTCATTATTTACATCCCAAAATCAGAAATCTGTTGACGTTTTTGCAGTCTAACTGATTAAGATGTTGAAACAATAACCCAAAGATCTTGGTTTGACTCCAGATTAAGGCAAATTTTTAATTTTGGGAAAATAGTAAAAATTATAACTTAATTATTAAAATTTGGATAGCACTACCTTATCCTAAATATAAAATAATTAATTATTAATTTAATAGATAGTGTCAGTGTAGTATAATTAATAAATAATTGTTAATTTAGCAGTTTAATTCTAAAGTAAGTCACTAAGGATAAAATTTGGCTAGATTAGGAATATTTGGATGAAACAATCCTCTAGTTAGGTTCAATTATAATTTATTAAAAAACTGAAAACTAAAAACTGAAGATATTGCATAAATGTATGTAAATGAACAAAGCATGGAATTTGTAAAATCGCTATAAAAAAGGATCTTTGCTGCTAAGATAATGAGATGATGTATCTAGAATGGAGACTGTACTAGTGACTTTCAATTTTTTCTTATAATATTGACAACTGATTACTTTTTTTATAATGGATTGTGAAGGTAATATAATAAGATATTACTTAAGGTTATTTATTATTTCCGATTAATGAATTTGTTGTTGTTTGATTATTTGGATTGTTAATTAAACAATTCTCATTAATAACTTGTGTTTTATTATTATTTAAATAAAGCTTTATTAATAATGTTTTGTAAGTATTTGGATTCAGTAAATTATTTGATTTCATTATTTAATTTTACTTGTTTTTAATATATTCAATTTATTAATTATAAGTACATTAATATCTTTTTATTATTTTAATAACCATGAAGTTCTGGTTGTGTTTATATTGTTTGTTAGTTTAGTGTTATAGCTGCTAATTTATTTTTGGAATTTTATTTTCCAAAAGTTTATACTTGGTCAGACAGGACTCTGGAATCTTGCAGAGTTGTGAAACTGTTAAATTATTTACAATTATTAATAATTTTGAATATTGTGACTTAATATATTTCCTTGATTCTTGAGTTGTAAATGCTTTCTTGATGTACCAATAACTTGTGTGATAGAGTATTAATAACTTTTTATAATAATAATAAACCAGTTATCAGAGGAAGCATGTGTGAAATTCCAATAATTTAGTGTTTAATTAGAGTGATTAGGAAGATGAAGAAAATCCACTAAAGTTTATTGCATAACTTTATCTTGGTAACTGAATTCAGTAGCTGGTACAATAAGATGATGAAATGAATGAAGTTCACTTCACTGTCTTATTGTGCCATAATGTGTTCTTGAATCTACTAAACCATTATGATTGGTTGGATTGACTCATCACCATAATAGTTAAAATTGCAGAAAACCATAGGAATTTGCAATAGAAGATACAGGTTTTATTCAATAACCAATTGCAGAAAAACTACATGATTTTGAAAGTCATTCTCTCCAAGCTGTTGTTACAGATTTGTGATATAGATACAAACTATGTCTATTTAGAATTCTCCACATCATCATATGATTTTAATCCAAATCTGAAAATATAATGGAATCATGAGAATTCAGCAGCAAAGTCATCAGCTGTTCTGTTTTCTCTTACAGACCACCTGATTGTTTGTTTTGGTTATGAGTTGGCTAAACTTTGACCAGTTCCATGTGTATATGTTTCATACACTCGAAAAATTTGTGTGAGGATATTTCTCAGTATAAGGATGTTTAGCAGCTCTGATGATGTACCAACATGATTAGCATATTAAAAGTTTTTGTTTGTGAATGGCATGACTGTAGCAAAATATTAAGAAAAATTGATTAATAACAACCAAAGTCAATGAATACTGAACAAAGAGATAAGAACTAATATTTAGGAACTAGAAGCAAATTGTACTTATGGTTTGTATTGGAATGTGATAATGACATCATCTGATTCTTTAGATGCATTTGATTATACATATTTTATTCTAAACTTTCTAGCATATCTCATTTTTGAAATAAAGGATGAATATAGGTGATCTGTTATATTCTGTATATAAATATTCTTTATTGTATTCTTATGTGAAACTGAAGATGGACATATTGTTTAAATAGTACTTTTTTTAATAATTAAATTTTTGTTTTCTAAAGTTGGTCCTGATAAACAAGTTTTTTTATTGCTCTACATGTTGGTTCTTGTTTATTGTCTTTCTACTGGTATGTAAATGCACACTGAACATGAATAATATAACATTTGTGTGACTGAACATTATTAATACAGTAATGAATTGATTATTCAAATTAATTGAGATCAAATGGTACAATTCAAAGGTTCAAAAGTTTTTGGAAACATTTTCAGTATATTTTTTACTTGATTCATTATTATCTGGCCAAATAATAATATATTTACTTTTAGTTTAATTAAATATACATAAGAATATTTAGTTTATCCAAAAAATGTAGTTAAGCTTATAATTGTAGTATTGAACCTGAGATTATTTACTATTTTAAAAGCATTATAAAAATAATAATTTAGGAAATGGTTTATAAATAATAATCAAAACGTTTTGAAGAAACAATGTATGTTATATTCATTTAAGATTATTTCTTAAATACAATATTTATTTATATTGCATATATTTTTGAATAAATATAAATCTCTTTGATATAAAGAAAAATTCTTAGAGATAGTGTTTGAAGAATTTAATTTTCCCTCAATTTATTATATATTAATTTTTTAAAATAAATTAATAATAAATTGTAATTTTGATCTGCATTTATAAATTTTATTTGATAAAATTTTTAAATGCAGATCAAAATTAGAAGTTCTAGTTCAATGTTTTGTTTAAATGCTTTTACTAACATATTAATATTGAATATATTTGCAAGTTTTTTTAACATGCACTGATGATGATTCGAAAAAGGATGAAAATGTTCTCATATTATTAAATAGTTTTTTCTGCTAAAGTGCTTAATTCCAGACAGTTTTTCTATACAATTTTTATAATTTATCTTGGACGTATATGTGATTTTAAAATATACATCTCTTTTTTGATTTATTGTCATTAGTTTATTGTTCTAAGCATTTGTCTGTAGCAGCTAAAGTATTCAATAAATGTTCTTCAGATTTTTGTGCATTTTATTATGTATTTAAAATTAATATTTCTTTAAATTATAAATAATATTGGTTTTTCCAAAATATATATATATATATATTATAGGAATATTTCAATAAATAACTTACCAAATCATAATTGATATATCTGTTTATAGATTTTAATGCTCAAAAATAAAAATTAACTCTTCCAAATTAGTTAATATAAATATTACAGCACTAATTATTGACAAATTTTGTTTGAACAGAATACAAAACAAAAGTAGAATATCAATTTAATTTCTATAATAAATTTTATACTGTTTTTTTTAAATTTTTTATTGTTAAATTTCATTTTGAAATTTTTGTTTATCTTAAATATGTATTGAAATATAAGTTTCTCCTATAAGAATAAAAATTTAGGTTGACATTTTTGAAAAATAATATCAAAATTTGCAATAATAATATCTTTAAAACAGCAAAGTAAATAGTAATAATAATCAATTAATATTATGTCAGTTTAATAGATAATCATTCTTATTATTCTCATAATTATATAAACAATTCAAAAATAAAATACATACCACATAAGACAAATAAATTAGTTTTAAAATTAACTTTTTGTGAAGAAATTTTAAATGAATGATATACAATAACATTTTTATTGTCTTTTATTGATATCAATATGCAATCATAATGAAGCATCAATATGAAATTATAAATGTAAATAGCAGACCCACACCTGGCGTTGCCTGGGAATTTTGTGGTGTTGTACTTAAGTTTCTCTTTTTCTTAAATTATAACCTTTTAAATGACATTCAAGATTTTTTTCAATGGATTCTGTAAATCTATTCTGTATAGATATGTTTTGCATTTGAAATATATCTTTTCGAATGTTTCCTTCTTTCTGTATTAGAATTTTGTTGATTTGTTTGATATTTCAATGTTTCATTTTCTCAAATTAAATGCAATCTTTTAGTGGTAGGAGTTACTTTCTAAAGAGTTCCCTCTTTTTCGTGGCATTATAAAATTTACACAACTGTACAATGTATGAAAACTTTATATCAAAATAGCATGTGAAATGACAGTCCTGAACAAAGAGCATCAATAATCTGTGAATTAATCTCAAATACAGATTCTTCTATAAAATAAAAACATACATTATTGAAAATCATGAAATAAAATAATTATGGATTGAAAAATGCCAATAGATTAAATAACAAATCAGTAGTCGCATAAATAATTCAAAATTTTTTAAAAATTCTATTATTATAAATCAAATATCAAGAATATTTGGTCAAATTGTTGTGTTACTATGGCAATGACGATATCGTTTCCTCACATGTAGCAATGTGAGTGACAATCTTAGGGGGTATTAGAAATTGTGTTAGTTTGAATCAATTTTTATGAAACAATTATCTTGCCTTATAATTGAACATACCTGCATAGGTATTTAGATTTATTTATATATAGATTACATATCTCTAATAGCACATAACCATGTGGTCACTAAGCCTAATCAAAGTTTAACTTACCAGGTTAGACATATTATGGCTAAATAAGGTAATGCAAGCTATATTCAGTAGAAAATTAGAGAAAGATTAAAAAACAACTTTAAAATCTTTTTAATACAAAATCTGAAGTTTAATAGTTTAATGAAATAATATACAGCATAGTATTCAAGTCTCATCATTAATTTAGTAACTGAGCAGTCTTATTGGGGTCATGTGCAACAATTACGTGGCCATTATGATCCAATGAAACTGCTTAGTTACCAAAGACACGATCATAGTAATCCAATAATATCACCTAGCTAGAATATCATGTGATTATTTTAACCCAATGAGATCACTCAAAGGAACAGATATAAGGATTTTATTATAATAGATATTAATTTTATGATAAATGGAAAATAATTTTATTATTTTTAAAAGGATATGCCTGGATTTAGCATTGGACAGAAATTAGATAAACTTGGTATGCGTGGATCTCCAACTGGAGAACTTATTTTTGAGAATTGTAAAGTACCAGGTAAATATTTATTTTGAAATTAATATGAATGAAAGTAATGACTCCAGTCCTAATTTGTATTAAAATATATTGAATTAAATAAAATCATTAAAATAGTAATGTTTTGATTTATACAGGGTGAAGAAAAATCTATATCCCTTCCAATTAACTTGATGACTATCATAGATTTCAAAAATCTGTTAATGCCAACAAATAGGAAGTCATAGATGGACTATCTGATGGTGATCTTCAAATGAACTGATTATTGCAAATGAAGATAGTTGCAAATCCTATCTCATAAACCATAAAAGATAGGGAAAATTTTCCAATTACAAACTTGTTTAGAATTCAATTCTGAACACAATAAAAAAAAAACTTCATCAAAATTGAATGAACTGTTCACTAAAAAATGAAACGAAAAAATTTTTATACATAAAAGGTTTGCACTTATAAGTAACAAACATCACTAAAACATAACACCCAAAATCAATCATTTGAAAACACAGAGCCTAATCATCAAACAACAACTAATCAAGGCTGTGCCTAAAATGTCTTCTACCAGCGTCCGGGTACAGTTGAGCATGATGTTGGGATGGAGTTCCTCACAGCCTAAAGAGTGTCAGTAGAAATCTCTGCACAAACAGTAATGATGCAGTCTTAAAGATCCTCTATTGTTATTATGCAAGAATGAAAGCTAGCCTCATCAATTGCTGTTTGTGGGCAAACTGATCTTGGGCATTTCAAGAAATTGACATATGATAGATCTAAATGTTTCATTTTTGAATGATCTATTCATCCAATTTTGATGAAGTTTGTTTTATTATGTTCAGAATTGAATGCTGAACAAATCTGTAATTGGAAATTTTTCCTTATCTATTACAGTTTATGAGATGGAATTTGCAATTTTCCTCATTTGCATAATCAGCTCATTTGAAGATCACCGTCAGATAGCACATGACTTCCTATTTGTCAGCATT
The DNA here is from genome assembly GCA_011317285.2 of Androctonus mauritanicus. NCBI lineage: Eukaryota > Metazoa > Arthropoda > Arachnida > Scorpiones > Buthidae > Androctonus > Androctonus mauritanicus. Next base: position 11,205 of record WUQG02408401.1, read on the forward strand.
TTTGAAATCTATGATAGTTATCAGGTTATTTGGATGGATAAAGACTTTTCTTCCACTCTGTATAATATAATGATTGGTAATCAATCATAATTATTATATTGATACTCTTGTATAAATGGTGATACAATGATATTTAATTTTTAAAATTATTTTATTAGAGTTGTATGACTTTTGCCTAAGATAATCTACCATAGGAATCTTACCTAATTTATATATTTTCTAATATACAAATTGCAGAATTTATTTATTATTTATTTTTATTACAGACTGAATTAATTCCCTCAAGTATGTTGTCAATAGTCAAAAAGAATGCCAGACATTCTTCAGCATTCTTTTTTATTATTGTAAAAAATGCTAAATAAAATCAACACTAAAGATTAAAATCATTTAAATATAATTTCCAAAGTAAAAGAATATTTTATACAAAAATATTCTAATGTCACTAAAATTTCCAAATCAATCAAAACAATTTTTGAATAAAAAAAGTTTGTTTTGATAAAAAAAAAATTTTTTTTAGAAATTTATTTTTTATCCAATAATGTTAGACTAGTGAAACTGTCTAACATTATTGGATATTTATAATATACAATCTTAATTTTTGAGTACTGATATTGAAAAATCCATTAGAAAATTTTATGATTTAGTTAACATTTTTGTGATGATATAGTGCTTAAATTCTATTATCAGTAGTTTCTTCACTGATGATGATATGTATGATGATGTAAATATTTACATCATATCATCTCAGTACAATGCATGAAAACAACATACCTACACAGACATCTACACAGCTACACCTACATATACAAACATACAAACAAACAAATTAAAATTGGGCTAAAGAGCTCAATTTTAATTTAAATTCCAAGGCTAAAGATCTCAGAAAATTCTTTGATAAGACTGGATGAATTCAGCTTTCCCAGAGTACCAGGAATCTTAGAGTTGACCCTGCATCTAAGGCAGATTGAGATGGGCAAAATAATACATTATCTTGTTCTATCCTAGATAGGTTTTTCTCAAATTTTGCTTGTTCAATTAACTTTTCTGTATTTTCAAATTGCATATGGATAGTAATTATGTATGAAATGCAAGTAAATCTGATCTACTGACATCATGAATCAAGCAATTTTGATGATTATGGATGAAAGTGTTAATTATAAGAAGACCACATGATGAAATGAAGTATTGCAGATATGTTAAGAAAAAGAAAATAAACAAAAAGTTAATACAAGGGCTGTTCAGTAATTAACTTCCAACTGGATATAAAAATTCCAAGAAGTACAACAAAACACATTTATATATCTAAATTACTTTTCCATATATTCATCACCTAAATTTAGATATTTGTATTATCAAAGAACAACTTTTCAATTTCTTATCAAAGAAAATAGCCATTTGTGAGTTCAGTCGTGTCTGTACTTCCATCTTAGAGTGATGTTTATTCAACCAATTTTAAAAAGGTCAGAAAAGTGATAGTTGTTCAAAGCAAGATCAGAATTGTATGGCTGATGTCAAACAAATCCCAGTTGAAATACTGAAGCATTTATCAAATATTAGCTTGGTATAAGATATGTGTTATCATGCTGCAAGATGTTGCTTGAAGTCAGCATACTGTACTTTTTTTTTTTTTTTGAATGACCCTCTGATGTTTTTATAGTGTCTTACAATATACTTGGAATTGATTGCAATTTCTTGTGCTATAAATATCAAAAGCACAATAAATGAATAGCTGCATGCACTTCATAATTGGCAGGATCATTGATGATACCATTCATTTTAAATTACTAGTTACATGATGCAAATCAAAAGCTGATAGTTAAAGACATGATTACTCAATTGCTACTGAATCACTTTTTATACTGCTGCATATGTGCAACCTTCCATTCATTTCTTTCTTCACTATTAAAAATTAATAGAAATTACTTTCCAAACTGCCCCTGATAAGAAATTTGGCAAATTCCTTGCTGTATCTTGCTCCCTATATAAGTTAACAATGGAACAAAATGACTTTTTTGATAATTTTAAAATGGATCTTTTTAATTCAAACTTTTTAAAATTTGTTTCACTGAAAAATGTTTTAAGAATAATAATTTGTATATTTTTAACTGATATCACAGTTTGTTCTGTTTTATATAACCATAATTGATGATGCCAAATATTAAATACCCTATTTTTTCTTGGATATTTATAATTTTTAATTTTAATTTAATTTAAATTTTTTTTTTTTAATTTATTTTAATTTTTTTAATTTAGAATTTATAATTTTCCCTCAATTCATCATATATTAATTTTTTAGTATAATTTTTGTAAACTTTATTTGAATTCTTATCTATTTTAATTAATAAATTGCAAAATAATATTTACCATACCAAAGAATTTATTTTCTATGCTTTTTAATATTTCTTACTGTTATCTTTGATCTCTGGCAGGAAAAAATTGTATTTTTGAATTGAAAAAAATTGTAAAAATTGGTTAAAAATTGTATTTTTGAATTTCTTAAATGTACTCTCCATTTATTCAATTATTAAAGATATCACATATTATTATAAGTAGTGTATAGCCAAGAAGAGTTCTAAAAATTTTTTTTTTTATTTAGAGCATATTTGAATGCAAAGTTTCAATAGTGTTTTGTCTAAATAAATTAATAATAAATAAAATAGAATGAAATATATATTGAAATATTTTTTAAATTATTTATTTAATTTTGCATATGTATTTTTCATTAGCATTTTATTTATATAAAATTTTGATTTACTCAATATATAGGCGCTCTTCTATTTATAATGGGGTTATGTTTTGTATTGTAAATAGATCAGAAAAATCATAAATTGAAAATGATCAACAACAATAGTAATTTTAGTAGTTATAGCAGACAATGAAGACTGGATACTTCAAATGATAAAATTATCCAGATTTGATCCTGGATCGTTTAAGATGGTAAAATCATCTAAAACTGAACCCAACCACTAAGGTGATAAAATTGTTCAAGATAAGCAATTGCTTTATCATGCAGTCATCAGCCAAACTGTAAATGTTTAATAAAACAGAAAAAGTATTTCTAGCTAACATGCTATGAAAATAGTCAAGCTTGGAATATTGTAAGGACAGTTGTAAGATTGGATTATGATAAATTGAATAATTATAAGTAAAGAGTACCTGTATAAAATAAATTTGATGAAAATGAATATTTGTATCATATTAATAATTTATTAAATTCTATTTTTTAGCTGAAAATTTAGTTGGAGAAGAAAACAAAGGAGTATATATACTTATGAGTGGTTTAGATTTTGAAAGATTAGTTCTTGCTGCTGGACCAGTTGGGTAAATTTTATTTCTTATAAATTTAAAAATTACTATAGATAGTTTGTAATTTTAGATTTTATAATAGCAGAATTATGTTAAATTTATTTCTTTTAGTATATAAAGATTTATCAGTATACTTTTTGAATTTATAATGGAATTATTTATAAATTTCAATGTATTTACAGAATTTTTACATTCATAGGAAGCCCTCAGTTATCATTTACTATAGCCATAATATACAAACAAGACAGCTGTAATTATGGTAGTACTGACATGATTAGAGATATGTTAAAATGCAACACAACTCCAGCATGTCTCGCCTTTGTGATGCCACATGGTGCTTGCCAATTTCAGACATTGAGAGTCTCACACTCTGATAAACTCAATTTGTGGCTAATTTCATTGTGATAAACATTTAATGATTGAGCAGAAAGTAGTCTTATTCAAGTCATATTTAAGTATGGGTTCATTTAAGATTATGTGCTTGAATTTTAGAAAGCTATTTAATGTATCACCATTGTCAAATAGTATGATATAGAAGATGGTGAAAAAACTGGAGACAACAAGCATATTGCTGAATATCCATGGAAACAGCTATCCTACAATGGCTGAGAAAGCAGTGCAGGATGTGCTTAATAGGTTGTTTATTTCACCAAGCAATTCCTTATGGGAACAATCCTAAGAAATTCTTGTCATCTTCAATTTGCTATAAAGCAGCAAATAAATGAATATTTGTCCATATTGAGAGTATGTAGTATAGAAACTGCAGGGCCCTGATTTTGTGAAGAAAATTTCATACTGCAACTGTTTCGGATTTTTGTTGCTGAAAATGATGATATCCTGGACATAACATTTTTCTCTGAAACATGGTTCTACCTGTCTGGGTTATGTCAATTTGCAGAATATGCACTTATGTGGGCTGAAGTGAATCCACATATGATTTGCTAACATCTGCTGCATGATCTTAAGACTGAAGTGTGGTGCACTGTGTTGTGCATATGTATTATAGGGCCCATATTCTTTGATGATGAACATAGACGTAAACTACAAAATTATTGATACAGCTGTTAATCAGCTGGATGATAGTGAGTTACAATATAGTTTTCCCAGCAAAATGCAATGACCTGTCATATATCTAAAAGGTCTGTTATATTCTGCATTATTGTGTCAGTTGTAATTAATTTCTTCAAAGATCACATAATCTCTAATAGAAAATAGCCAGCAGATCTTCATATCTAGTCCCTAGATTTCATGTGGATCATGCTGAAGGGAAAATTCTATGCCAATAAACTATGCACACTCTTTTTTAAATAAATAGAACATATTGGATGTTCTATTTATTTAAAAAAGTTTGTACTGGCTTATTTACAGTGTTATATTTGTATATGTATGTGAAGATGATGTGAAATGCATCGAAAACTTTAGTGCATTAAAGAATTATTGTGTTCGTTTTACACCTGCTGTTTAGTGCTTACTTTATGGTAATTAATATGCACACTCTAGTAACAGAAAGTAAATATAACTGCTATAATTGATGACATTAGTCACATTTACTTAAATGAGACATTTGCAAACATGGAGTATGGATTGCCAAGTGTCTGCAGGAAGGAGGTAACCACTTCTATCATTTGTTGGACATTTTTCAAGATATGTATTACATACAATTATATTGCCTATCTTGTATATTAGCTGTAATAAACAATAATTTGGGGGCCTCTTATGAATTAAACACTTATAAATACTTGTAAAATATTTAGGGCATGAGATGAGGGACTGTACATTTAAAAAAGTCACGAGCACTAGTAAAAAGGAACACAGAATAGAACAAGAACATTTAAAGATTTGAGTGTAACTACTGACGAGGGCTTAAAAATCCAAAAGCACTATAGTTTTTAGAAGTAAAGATGAAAGTTTTTCTTGCTTAAAGTGCTGAAATTGCAAGTATAGATTATTATTATTATTTTAGTTTGTTCCATTAAATGGATATAAAATCGTAGGTAAAAGCACTTGCCTATTTCACAATAAAGTTCATAAACAGCTCTGACTGCAAGTATCTGATT
>WUQG02408412.1:0-16566 GCA_011317285.2 Androctonus mauritanicus
CCGTAGTTTCTAGTTAGCTGGTCTATCGCTCCAAACCACGAAAGCATACGTGAGTAATGAGTGTCAAGGCTGATCGTATGTTAAAGCTTTTACTACCTACCTATCCGATTTGTGTTTAAAGCCAATGATTATTAAAAACCGAGCGATAGATCTCCATATTTTATACACTAGCGAATTTCTAGCCAGAAAATAATTTTCTCAATAAATTTATAAAGATTTACATATAAAATGTCAACAAATAGCTTGCCAGCTTACGGACAGGAAAAAAAAGTCCTAAAAATGCGATAATTTATAAAAATTCGATTAAATAAATACATTTATTTGGCCATTTCTTTATTTTTATAATCAGCAAACTGTCGAAAGTTACGACAAAATTAAACAAAATTGCAAAAGATAGGAAGATGGATACTCGGTCTCACACGACCTACCGCGATTTATTACAATTTAATTATCTCATTGTTTTGTAATTGCAATTCGTAACTGTGACAGATCGATAGTTCTTAATTGAATTATTTCACTGCTCGAGGTGTCCTTGAGAAATACGAAATTCCGATAAATTAATTTGGAATTCTTTTTTAATTAATCTCACAGAATCTACTTTTATATTGGATACGTTTCAAATCGCTTGAGTTACATTAATAAAATATTGTTTTCAAATCCGATTTCGACGTTAAAAATTGATTACTCCGCTTTGTTATTGCGTCATCTGACTTGGTAACGTCGATCCGTATCGAAGGTTCGACTCCGTCAGACGAATGTCATTTGGCGCCATCTATAGTCACGAAATGGAACTAAAACTTTTATGAATGGAAATAAATCACGTAACAGTGCACTATTATGATAAAATATCAGTCAATTGAACTTTATATAATTTATTAACGTGAAAAGAGAATTCAAATCACGCAAAGAAAATTTATATTAAAATTAAATATTTTTAAAATATAACAGATGAATTTATTTTATTAATTTTTCGTTCTTTAAATTTATTCAAATATAAATAAGATTTTTGAAAAATAATTAATTTAATTTTTTTTAATTTTTTTTTTTTTATATTTTTATATGAAAAATGTAACTAAAGTTTTTACCGATGGTAAGTAAAATTACAGCTATTTTTACGAAAATTTCATTTGAAATTTAAAAGAAAAAAATTTTTCTTGTGTGCAATAAATAATTTCAAATGCGATATATCGAATTGTTTAAAATTTCCAAAAGTCGCCATCTTGTAAGATGGCGATTTCAATAGATAACCGTGTAACTTTAATGAAAAATAAAACGATCGTGTAAGATTTAAGTACTCGTAATATTTTTATTTTCGATATTTATTATCAACATTTTGATATTTCGAACTGCTGCTATCTCGTAATGAATGTAATCACGAAATAATTACGTAGAAAACTTAAAAATTGACAGGCAGATATTATATAGACAATAAGAAACAATTTTTATAAAATTTGAATGCTTTGCAATATTCGTTTTAGAGATATCTTGTGGGCAAACAACGATCAGTTAGAAAAAATGAATACTTTTTAATCGACTTACAAAGTGAGTGTGTAAAAATCTCAAAAACAATATAAATAGAAACAGTTTTTTTGAATAAACAGTAAAATATATAAAAAATATATATAATGCTTGCAAATTAAACCAATTCTTACAATATTATTTAATTGTTTAAATAAATGGTTCTCAAAGTGTGATGTGAGTATCCCTACAAGTGCGTAAGAAATTTTTAGGAAGTGTTTTTTGACCATGTTACAAGTGCTGTATTGGGTACCTGCTATTATTATTTACCGACAAAAAGAACGAGTGCTATTTTTCTTTATTGATAAAATAGGTTAGCAATTAAAAATATTTGGAGACTGCTATTGTTTAGATGATCTCACTCTAGAGGATTCTGATTTGAACCCGGATCCTCAATAGTGAAACCATTTAATCCATCTTGAAACCTTCAGATTTTCAGGAGAGATCGGAACCCGGACTGTTATATCCCATGCTTCAACCTTCTGGTTGACCTTATCATGAGATTGGCGCAGCCAGGTATAGAATATCCCAAGTATGATATGATAGCTTAAATAATCTAACCTAACATAACTATCCATCAACCTTCCAGTTGACTCCATCATGGGTGTTGGCCAACCTGTGTAGAGATCAACAAGTGGCCACCAGATAAAGTATATCCCTTGTGCAATATGGCGATTAACTATACTAACCTAAATGCTAAATAGTCAACAGAATATAACTAATATAATGGCATATTATATCATTCAATTCAATCAATCATTAAGTCCAAATCGTTAATTAATAATTGCAACACTAACAAAATTAAAATATGTTGACAAAATTTTATCATAAAGCTTCCAAAATTAAATTTTTATCAATACTCTTTAATTGGAGAGTTTAGGAGACAAAAATTTATTTTTAATACTGTAATAAAAATACATTCACGACAAAAATAAAACAGTTAAAATAAAGAAAGTTCAAACTTAATAGAATAATAATCTTTAAAACAAATTAAGAAATTTAAAAGATAAACTCGCAATTTTTAATTTTTCTCTACATAAAATGATTAAAAAATAAAAAAATATATCATTCGCATATAACACGCAAATATTTGACACGGTTAAACATTTTAAAATACTTTTTAGAGTGTACACTAATTATAAAATTATTTTTCTTATAAAAATTAATATTTTATGTCAAATAATTTTTTCATAATTCTATTTAAATAATAATAATAATAAAAGCAATCTAGAATATTAAAATTTAATTTTTTATTAGGATATCCTAGAAAACGAAGATTTGAAGCTGGATAACATATTCATAGCTTCCTTAGTATCTGATTTTATTAAGGTGAGATTAAATATTAAATTTTATATAAGTTTTTTTTTTTTTTCTTATAAAAATAAAAAGAAATGTTATATTTTTCTTCATGTATCCTTTAGGGGATGCTTTATCTTCACGACAGCGAATTACGAGTGCACGGCAATTTAAAATCTTCAAATTGCTTGATAACAAGCAGATGGGTTTTACAAGTTGCAGATTTCGGTTTGCACGAATTGCGATCAAATGCCAGTAATACTACGATTACAGATTACGAATATTACAGAAGTACGTTTCGATCTACGTAACTTGAAACTTTGAAAAGCAGAAAAAAAAAGTAAATATTCATCCACACATATATTTCTTCCAGATCTATTATGGAAAGCACCAGAACTTCTTCGTCAATCTTCTAATCTTCGAAAATTTAGTCAGAAAGGTGATGTTTATTCTTTCGGAATAATCTTGCACGAAATCATGCAAAGGCAGGGCCCGTTTGGCAACATAATGTTGCCACCTAAAGGTGAGTTTAGCCAAAAGTTTTAGCGTATACAGGAAAAATAAATATATATTATTAAATTCTAACGCTAAGAAAAATGCACTTGATGGCTTTTTAAGAGAGTAAAAATAGTTTATTTTTATGGTCAATTTTGGTAGAATCTATAGCGATTTTAAAACAATGAGAGTCTATAAAATTAACATTTTGGCTTGATAAAAAAATGAAGAGAAAAAATATATTTACGATGATAAAATATTTGACATTTTTTACTGCGGTCCATTATTCACATTTTACAAAAATATATGTATTTTATATCTATTTCTGTATATTTTAAGCGAGGCAAAAAAAGTTAAAAATGGTTCTAATCTTTAAACTATAAAAACAATAGTAAATTTATTAATATGCCTTTTTTATTCACAGAGATAATATCGAAGGTTATGAACGGTCCCTCGGAAACTGGAGTTCTCTTTCGTCCTTCTTTACGTGGATTAGATTGCCAGGATTACATCATCAACACCATAAAAGAATGCTGGGCAGAAAAACCCGAAAACAGGCCGGATTTTAGGCAAATTCGAGAAAAGTTAAAACCGATGCGTCAAGGAATGTAGGTAACAAGATATATTCGCGTATAACGAATTTTCGACGGAATAAATCTATCAGACATTTTAATTTAAAATAAAATTAGAATGTTTAAGTACTGCAATAAAATATCACTGAAACATTTTCTAAAATTAAATTTTCGAAGGAAGACTAATATAGTGGACAATATGATGGAAATGATGGAGAAGTATGCAAATAATCTGGAAGAGTTAGTAGACGAAAGAACGAGTCAACTACAAGACGAACAGAAAAAAACTGAAGCATTACTTTACCGAATGCTACCAAAGTATGAATAATTTATTGCTGCTTCATAATAAAGTAATGATTTGTAGCTGAAGAGTATGATAATTTATCTTTTATAGATCAGTAGCTGCTCAGTTAATAAAAGGAGAAGTGGTTAGTCCCGAATCGTTTGATGCAGTCACCATATATTTCAGTGATATCGTTGGATTCACAGAGATGTCGGCTGATAGCACACCCATGGAGGTAAAACAGACGGACAAAACGCACGAAAATTTAAAATAAAGTGTAAAAAATGATGATAATTTAATAATTTTAGGTAGTGACTTTTTTGAATGATCTTTACACGATATTCGATGCCATCATAAGTCATTATAATGTTTACAAAGTCGAAACAATAGGAGATGCATATATGGTGGTCAGTGGGTTACCTCTAAGAAATGATGATCTTCACGCTTCAGAGATAGCTTCTATGGCTTTAGAGCTTCTAGAAACGGTGAAGACTTTTAAAATAAGGCACAGACCCAATCATCTTTTGAAGCTGCGAATCGGGATACATACAGGTCAGTGGCACAATAAATAAAATTTTTGCGTTTCTGGTATTTATCTAAAAAGTAAGAATTTTTCTGTAGGTCCTGTCGTGGCTGGCGTTGTAGGATTAACCATGCCAAGATATTGCCTTTTTGGAGATACAGTCAATACTGCTTCTAGGATGGAATCAAACGGAGAAGGTGTGTTAGAATTTAAAATGCCATTTTTTTGGTGTTGATCTTTGATTGATCTACTAATCTAGATCATATTGTAAATTTTATAGCGCTGAAAGTTCACATTAGCCTCCAATGTAAAGAGTACTTAGAAAAACTTGGTGGTTATATTATAGAGGAACGTGGATTTATTAGAATGAAGGTAACGATCATTCAATTAAATTTCTAAAAAGTATCTCTAGAGTACTCAATTAGTATTGATATTATCTGTTACATAGGGAAAAGGTGAAGTCAAAACATTTTGGCTGTTGGGCCAATGCAGCACAAGACAGCATAGAACATTGCCTCGCGATCAAGTATTACCTCAACCTCTTTTCAGTGCTGTCAGAGAATCGGAAATAAGAAGAAGAAGTCCAAAACTGGATCATCCACGAAGGGGATCATTAGCAGTCAGAAACGATGCGTGCCATTTAGAAGACGTGGTTGCAGCAATGTCACACGGATCAATTCCATCTTACTTAAGGAACTGTGGTCAAGATAGCCCTCTTAATGGCAGGACTCAGAACGCACAAATATGCCAGGACAATAAAATTCAAAACGTGGAAGAACTGACCGAAGAAACGATATCGGAGATAACGCCAATCACATTAAATGGAACAACACCGCATTTGGAGGACGGAGCAACAATCGTTCCTTTACTGTCTTCAGATGACATGCCAAACGAAAGAAAACAGTCGAAATTGCATACGAAATATTGGAAATCCTTAGACGAATTGCATAAAAACAAACCTAATATTGTCACATGGTTTGCTGGACTGTTCGGTCAGAGGCTAACGGATATCGAAACTCACAAATTAAACCGTCAAACGGAAAGTGTCATCTAAAAAGATCTACTTTTATATACATCTGCCCACATCGAACAGTTTGCATTATAAGGGCGAGATTATTATTCATCTATTCTGATTGTTTTTATTCAGAATTATGACTGTGATCTATATTCATGTACTAAAATTCGACTTAAAAACATTCGAACATTTCACATTTTAATAAATGCTGCAAATAATCACAGAAATGCTCACTTATTTTATCATCAATCGGTATTTTATTTATGCAAACAAAAAACTTTGCACAAATAAAATTTAATAAAAAAATAATGCTCATAATAAAACTGGCATAATTTACTTTATAAGATAAAAAAATCTTACTACTACAATATTTAACATTGTAAATGTTGTATATTTGTGCAATTATTATACAATAAAATTATTTGTGCAATTTTAAAACTTAATAAATTATATAACTATTAAAAAAATGTAATATTTATTTTAAAGGATTCCATTACTTGTACACCGATGATCGCTATTAATCATTATTATAATTATAAACTTCAGCCATCTAGTGGCTAAAATAGCAATTAATTTATTATATTTTTATTATTTACGTATTCAAAAATAATTTGATTATTCTTTTTAAAATTAATTTTTATTTTTATAAATATTTTATTTTCTCTTTTAATTTTAATGATCTGAGGAAAATGTAAAATAACGGCATGCTAGAATAAAAAGGAAATGGAAAACGACCTCGATCTATTATAATAATATGTTGTAAAAAAAAAGATTTTGAGAATTTGCGTGATGAATGGCAAAAAAAAAGGCATTCAAAGTTATATTAAAGAAAGTAAAAAATGTTTCTCGATCTTTCTTTTTATTATAACGGAGATTTTGTTAGCAATTATGTCATTTGGGCGAAACGAATCTAATTGTATCATCATGTCATGATAGATGAGGATTTCTCTCTCTCTCTCTATCCCTTTTTTCTATTTTACCGATTGCACGCTATATAAAGTTTATGTCGACGGTTTTTATTTCTTTAGTTAGAAATTCATCGATTAACGACACAAAGAAGCAATGCGATTCTTAAGAAGGTTATTAGCTTCATCTCGTTTAAATGCCTGATTATGGAGCCTATACAAGTTTTTGAATTTTATACAGTATTTTCTACTTTTAAGAATTTTTTTATAATTTAAAAAAGAAAATTACTGTGTAAACAAATTTAAAAAATTCCGTTAATGTAAATAGTATAGCGGTTAGAAATTCGTTTATTCGACGACAGATGGCACGAAGTCATTTTCAACGGTTTTTTTTTAGAATCTATAACACGAATATAGGATTCCTCAGAAATATTTAATACATTTTTACTAATTTATCATGTTTTTAGTTGAATATTTTTGTTATTGAATATTATTATATGTGATAAATACTATATATGTACATATTTTATTTTCCTTAGGCGTAAAATATTAAATTGTTTTAATAATATTTTAAATTTTAACATTATACGCCTAAGGAAATATTAAAAACCAAAAAAAAAAAAAAAAAAATCGGTAGCTCGTTAATTATTAAATCTTTTTTAAATTTTAAGAATGTATATTAAATAAAATTTAATAAAATATTATTCATAACTCATTTGTGAAGTTTGCGTAGTTATTTTTAATAATTTTATTGAGGAAGTAGTAGCGTAATACGTTATCGCGAATCAAATCAGAATTAATGTTTGCACTTTTAAATATTATATTATAAAATTTATATTAAAGCCAAGAACAAGTTTAAATCTCACCTTCTTCCCTTAACATGTTTCATATTATCTGATGAAGTTTTGGTTCCGTTTACCTCGGATAATCGCGACTTTAATGTAAAAGGATTCTTACCGACATGCGGATACGAAAGATTTTTGTTTGATCTGTAACATTATACCGTACAAAATTATTTGATTTAGTGCAAAGTTCAAGATTTGTTTGACTTCTTAAGAGTAGAAAAAAAATGTCAAAATAATTTTTCTAGAAGGAAATTATTCATCTTTATGAAATACGTCACGTAAAATAAACAAAGTTTACATTCTTTATATTAAAGACCATTAAAACTTTCTCTCTCTCTCTCTCTTTTTTTTTTTAATCTATTTTTAAATAAATATAATTTTAATTAAATAAATTTATTTTTGCTTCCTTTATATAAATATATATATATATATTTATATATAATTAAGTAAATAATTATATATACACTAATTATAGAAATTGCCGTTTCAAAACATAAATGCAGGCTTTTTAAATTAAAATCATAAAGCCGCTTAAATTCGAAAATAACAATAAAATTACTTTTTAATCTGTTCTACATTTTAATTTTAAATCGCCGGTAAAATATTAATAATAATATTTAAAAATAAATTTTCTTAGTGTAGAAACGTTTGGACTATTTTCTCTTTTACCGAACGAAAGTTTTATTGTTTTGGTTTATTAATTAAAAATTTATTTCGGTGTTTAACGAGTTAATTAAATTTTATTTTTAAGAATGAAAAATAATAGTTAAAAAAAAAAAAATATTTTTCTTTTATGTATTCCGTGTATTTATCGCGTTTTATATGTATTTTTCTTGCAACTACCTTAATACTACTGTCTATTAAGATGTTTATTACTATTTTATTTTTAGTTTTGTGGGTCAACAGTTTTGCAGAAAAATTACGAAATTAATCACAAATTGGTATCCTGTTTTACGAGGGGTGGAAATTAATGACGTCACATCGCAGTTAGTAGGAATCGCGAAGTAATCTGAGGAGAAGTGACAAATCACGATATGACTTCGACATAAATTTACCGATGTTTAGAGATATTTAGAAATGTATCTAATTTTTTTTTTAAAAAAAGTTATTTTTGAAACTTTGCCATAAACATAGCGACGAGAAATTTTGAATGATCGACATGAAAATGTGTCCGTCACGATATAACAACACACCTAGCTTGGTATGCACCATACGTTTCTGTCAGTCACCTTCTTATGCGGACATGCGACTGAGAATTTTAGATTGTGGTAACAGGAGAAGTAAAAAATAAAAATAAAAATAAAAACACATTTGGAAACATTATTACTTAAGTTGTCAAATAATAACACGAGTTTAGGTTTATGTACAACATATTTTATCGAAATCTGTTCAACTTCGCTATAGAAATGTTTAAACTAAATGTTTTTCAACATTCTACATTTGACAGATGAAGACGAATGATGCAATACATTGATAGATCTCTCTCAAGGTCTGCGTTTTTCCAGAAACGTCAAAAAATTTTTTTTCTTGTTTTCTTTCTTCGCCATTATGGTATTTTTACTAAATATTTAAAGATTTATTCTTTAAAAATAGTATTTTAAATGGATGAAGTCTGGAATTCTCATACTCCAATAAATATGGCATTAATCCAACTCGTAAAATTTCCTCTCCCAGTTTGTTACAAATTTTTAAATTATTTTGAGCGAAGACACGATGTTTGTCTGTCGTTCCGAGAATTTTCTCGGTGTTTAATTTTATATATATATAAAAGAGTAGAAGAAGAAGAAGAAAGGAAAAAAAAATCGTTCATTCTAAAGATTTATACTGTAGAAATTTGTGGATAATTAATCGAATAAAAGAAATTGCACCAGTAATAAATAATGTACCTCTTCCTAAACATAATTTTTTTTTGTAATTTATCCGCTACTGCTATTAATTCTAATTCTGTTCTGGTCAAAAATGACTTGTTACTATTTTAATAGAAAAAAAAAGAAATGTAATTTTTTTCAATTTATATTAGGAAAAATTGGCTAAAATAAAACTTTTATGTTTATTTTAAACGAGCATTAAAATTAACAACAACAGTTCTGACGTTTCAACTAAAATGTCATCCGCCATTTAATTCTGTTTTGGAGAATCGTCAGCTGTTACTTCTGACATCGTTTCTTTTGTAATTGTGTCTGTGTGATGGGTGGAGAAAGACGAAGCTCGCTGTGACTAATATTCTCTGACAGAATTGCTTATATTTCTTTTTACAAGCGATCTTCTGTCGAGAAACGATGAACAGTTAACTATTTTTGGATGTAAAGTATCTATTCCGAACCATAAAAAAGTAAATTAGCAAAAAAAATAAAAAATAAAAAGTACAAAGCTCTGTCTCGAAAATCTTATTACAGGCCTTTACTTATGCAGCATTAATTTATATAGGCACAAGTAATTTGGCAGAACAATGCATCATTCGCTTGCATCAACTCTATGAAAATTAACCGTCAATCCCCAAATGCCGAAGTAAATGTTTGTTGTTCTAGTTATTTTGTACTTTTCGTCTTCTTTAAGAAGATAAAAAATGTTGGTTAAGGTGATAAAAATACCATATGACGAGTCAATGTGGATAATAACCTCTTTACATTATTTGGAAGAGAGAATCCGCCCATTATTGTCTAGAAAATAGTTTCTGGCAGACGATCAAATGTTCTCAATTGTTTGGGTTCATCCGATATAGGCTACTAGGTACAGTAACAATAAAGGAGCTTGAACCGACTATAAGCAATTTTCTGTACTGTATTAATTTGAAAACTTTCGAAAATTTCTAAAATTATCTTTTGATTATGATAAAACTTCAAGTAATGTCGTGTGAATGCGATAAAGTAATCATAAATATATATATATATATATTTTGATATTACACGTAAATATGTAATAAAAACATTAAATTCTCAATTTAAGTGCCATTTTTTATTTATAAACATATATTATATTCTGTTCTAAGTTATTTTAGAATTTTAGAAAAGTCGCATCGCAACATAAAAATTATATAAATAAATAAAAATAAAATGATTTTTACTTGTTTAAAATCGAAATTCTGTAGAATTTATTTCATCAATGCTATTTATAGCAAAGAAATTTCTAAGAAAATTATAATTTTTGGAAAAATTTAGTTGTGTCTATCGGTTGCATTATAATACGAATTTTAAAAATAAATCTTTACTCACCAGAGGTCTAACAGTAGTCAATCCACGATTGGTTAATTGAAACACGTGATTGAATATTTATTAATATCATTAATCACGTTACTTTCATTGGCCAATCACCATCAACCGAAACCTATAATGTTGTTGACAGACCTCTGGTGAGTAAAATTGATTTCTTATCATAAACGATAATAATTTGTTGGAATCATTTGATCTTCGATTTCTTTTATGGCTTTCTAATAAAAACGTTAAAGCCATATAAGAATAAAAGAATCTTGTATTATTTTTCTAAATTCGCAACTAATTAAGACACCTTCACATGTTTTCTTCGTTTTTTTTTCCCCAGAAAATTTAGCTGTTTGTCAATGAGGCGTTTAAACTAATGTTAACTAATTGATTAACATTCGAATTAAGGAAAATTCCGTGTTATTTATTTTATTTTTTTATTATTTACGTTTAAAAGTAACTAGCGTTTAACTTAATTAGTAAACATTTAAAATAAAAATTTATTTTATTAACGAACTATATTTAATTGTTTTTTTTTTTTTTAAATGGGAGCGATTAATCGATTAATTATCTTATTTTTCGTTATTTATATAAACTGAATCGATTATATATGATAATTAAATAACTTTGTTACTTTCAAAAATGCAAGAAATAAATATCATCTGCATTTTTCCCATTCTTAAAATGAACTGATTTAAGTCGAATCTGCGAACCAACATCTGTCCGAAGAAATAAATTGATTCCGAATATAATTTAACAAATAAAAAATCATTCGGATTTTTGTTTTCGTTCGGTAAACGATATTTTAAAAATAAGTTGTTTTTTTTTATGTTTCGGTTTCAGCCGCACTTTTCCGCTTCGTTTTCTGTCGCTCTTTTTACGCTTCGTTTTCTCGCTCGGTAACCGACATTTTTGTCAGTTTCTGGAAAATTCGGAACGTTCGCAAATTCGGGATTTTTCTATCTAAAGTTATCGTTATCTGAGTGTATAAATCGATTCGTTTTTTTTGAGACAGATTTTTACGAAAATTCGGCACTTGAAAGAGTAGCGGAAACCACATTAAATTTGTATCACCGTTCGGCAAAGTTTAAATTAGATCGGAAAACTTATAAAAACAGTCGATTCTTTTGTATCTCAAGCCGTAAAGTCGATTGTTTCGAGTAGAGTAGATAAACCACGTATCTGTTTGTCTTTATCAAAACATAAATTGACATTTCGTGCGGTAAACTACTTTGCGGTAAAACGTCTAGTTGTCACGTCAAACTCGGCAGCCTTTTTTTTTTCTTCTTTCTGATAGATGTTGATCCAGTTATTCACAGAAAATAACCGTTTCCACATCTCGTGACGTCAGCCAGCACTACCCCCGTCATGACGTCATGTCATTAAGTAAAGTATATCGTCTATATATCTTCTATAAGAGCCAAACGTTAATTATATGGTGAAGAATGAAACCACTGACGTTGGTAATGGAAAAGTATGAAGTTTTGACAGTTAATAAAAATTACAATTATGTCTTTTGCGAATAATAAAAAAGAAAAAAAAGGAAGAAAAAAATATGATGTTATTCTAGAATTACTAATGTTATTAATTCTAATATTTAATTTTCGAAAAATAAATAATACAAAATTATGATAGATACGTATTAAATTTTTTAGTATTTTCGTGATTTCTGTAAGTAGAATAGCACGATTTTTAATGTTTACGTTTTCTCTTTAACTAATAAAGATACGGAGAAAAATACTATTAAAATTTAAAATTTATGAATATATGAAATTAGTTGGGGTTTAGCACGCTATTCGCATACAAAGGGAGAACAAAATGAGGAGGTATAATAGGAGTAACACAACATCTTTATGCATTTCGGTAGCATTTTCTTCACTTTTTTTTTCAAATATATCATGATTTGGTTGTAATAACAGAATCTAGAACTAAACGGTTTAAAATAGCTGCGATTTTCGTTAAAAAAAGAAAGAATTAATTCCGATTTCAGCCAGGAGAGTTCTAACCTCTATAAACATAGACGTGTATCGAAGGAAAGAATGATTACTTCTGCACCAACCGGAAAAAACAACTTTTTCTAAATTTAAACCTTTTAGCATCTTTTAGTTAAAAATGACAAATAAAAAAGAAACATATTTCCGTTTTTAACTAACTATAAATAAATAAATATATATATATATAATTCTCAAAAATAACTTCAGAAGAATAAAAAAAATATATATATAGTTATTTTTAAATTTACGAATTTTAACAAATTATTAATACTGTAAAATTCATATATACAGGACGTGTGTATATCTGTAAGGAAGCAGGATACAGAAATTAATGTAAAATAACTATTTTTAAGAATTTCTTTTGGAAGAATTCCAGCTCGTAATGCGTGGTTGGACAATGCCAGTTTAAAATACCATAGATAAACTGATTAGGGATGCAACATATTGCTGTTTGGTGGATAGATATCCCGGTTTTAAAAAATTCGTAATTAGTGAGGAACATAAACTGTGAGGTCATCTTCGCATCCGGTAACTCTCACTCCCAATACTATTTATGTCTCTCTTCAGCCAAGAACTGGATTCTTGCCTTATCTTCTTCCAAACTTCATAAACTGCGCACGACTATATTTTCTACCGAATTCCACACAAGCATATTACACACACAGATAAATATATATATATATGCTTATAAATTCTTAGAAAATTAAATATTTCAAGAGAGAAAAAAACTAACTACAGAGAAACACGATAAGAAATAATAAGTAAAAGTCTTTTATGGTATCATTTCTCTTTCTCATCCCAATTGGAGTGTCGAAGCCAATTATCGGTTGTAACCAATTACTAGGATACCATGGTAACATGACATATTTAGTAACAGTAGAAGAAACATCAAGTCGAATCTAGAAAGTAGAATAATGGAAGTATTTTTTCCCTCCTTCGTCTTCTTTCTCTCTCTTTTTTATTTATAGCAACAGGTTGTCCTTTTATGCCATTGATCCGATCATGGAGGAGCACACAAAAGAGAATTGTATCGAATCAGAATGACGTCTGTCAGATGTTGTCTTTACTTAACTGCTGTTTAATAACCTCACGTTATATATATATAGTCATTATTTTAAAAAAATAACACAAGTATTTTTGTATACTTAAGAAAGATTATATTCTTTCTAGTAAAAAAAAAAATAATAATATTTGTATCGATTTTATATTCTTAACAGGTAGAATATTATTTTATTTTTCTAGGAATGCAATCGATACGATAAAACGTAAGTTTTTAAAGGTTAATTATCTGCACGGTAGCTTAGAAAATAAAAAAAAATGTTTTAAATGTCACTCAACTCGTATCTAAACTGGCTAATTAATTAAAAACTGGAGGAGGGAAAAAAGTATAACGCGTTACTGTGCATAACAATAATGATTTTGGCTCCGTCCCAATAACAATTCGGACACTACTGACACAATTTCTCCATTATAATTAAACGTTAACCTTCTTTTAACGATATATAATACCTGGAGTCTGTCACGAATAAAATAATATCGCGTTTTTGACCCGGTTCCTGTTAAACTTGCGCTTGCAGAAATATAATTTAATCTGATATTTAAAAAAAAAATATATAAATATATAAATTTTAAAACCGAACAGTACTTTTTTGCATTTTTTTGTATTCGATGGTTCATTTTTGTGGCTTCTTTAAGCCACAGAAAGAACTGATCTTCAATGTCAAAAACGACATGAAATTATTTGTTTTATCGCGGTAAAGAATATCGAATTTTAAAGATATGTAGATTGATAACGGATAGGTATTAATGATTTTTATCTAGATAACTTATCTAAGTCACGATTCTGATGAGAATTAAGCAGCCTACTCAAATTGATCTGCAGACATTGAGGTAATCATAATAGAGTAAGTGTGGAAGTGGTTTGGATGAGTGATGAGTTATAAGGGTGGAGCCCTTTAGCTGTCTTGGCACAGGACGAGTCTCTCTCATCCGATAAAAACAAACTTATAAGCGATGTCGTTGACACGGTCCTAAAAATAAAAAAAAATAATAAAAAAAAATTTAATTAAAGAGGGGGAAAAATCCCGCGAATAACAAGGCTTTTAAATAAGTTAAATCTCATTAAAGTTAATCATAATAATAGAACATGATAATTTTTCATCTTTAAATGATTATTATAAATTCTAAATGTTAGGTATGACGTCAAGAAGAAGTTAGCGGCTATTGGCGGATGGAGAAATATAAAAATGGTCCGGAAGAAAGTTATGTGCAATATGCCGAAAGCACATTAGTTAGTTAAGTTAGTAGGAGAGTGGAGAAGATTTTAAAATCACGAAATGTTGCCATTAGACAGTTTTTTCACATAATTTCCAATTTAGAGGAGCGTCGAAGGTGCGCCACCTGGTTGCTGGAGATGTAGCGGGAGCGCGACAACACACACACACACACACCACACACACACACACACACATTCACACACACACACACATACCCATCGCAACGTGTCTAGCTGTATGAGCTGGAGCGTGAGGCATAGTCATGGCGATATCTACGTGACAGTTAGAGTGAACTGTTCCAAACAACACAAGGATGTGAGTTGGGTGCAGTTCTACGATAGATCTGCGGGATGACAGATACAGATAGTGTTGCTAACAGCCAACGTTGTAGTCACGAGGACAGCTGCTGCAGTTCAGATGAATATTTGGCATATCCAGGTTTTGTACCCGTTTCATTATATTGTTTAGATCAACAAACCAGGCCGAGAAGTTGGTGTTTAAAGCTCATTACCAATCCATATCCTTTTTTTATCTACTTGTACCCCTTCGCACGTAAAGGTATACTTCACCGTCGAACCACCATGTTTAACGGAAAAGGTAAGTTTTTCTGCTTTTTTTCGTCTCTTTCGCTAAATCTGGCACTAAGTTTAAGTGCAAATATGCGGAAGACTGATAAGTAATAGAGAATTAATATGGTTTCTGTAGGATTATACCGTCTGGCAAAAACTAGAGGATTATGTTAATGATACGACCTCTAAAAATATGTTTTGTGTAAGCATTATCGAGTAACGATTTTATTTTATTTTTTTCGCTTACTTTTAATGACTTTGAAAAGTTTTATTATGGTAGAAGCGGTTTAGAAGTTTATTAATTTTACGGTGATTTAAGTACAGTGTTATTTTCTTTTTTACGCCAGAATTAAAACACAAGCGGATGTACTACTAGCCAAATCTTGATCTATCAATAGACGGTTATTAGACCTTCCCCCACAACGATTCTAAGAAGGAAACATGTTTATGTTACGAGTTGTTTCTGTCGCGCAAATTTTTAAAGTAGTTTCGCAGCTGTCTCGAATGATTTGTCATATGTAGTCTATGCGGAAACACCCGAGAAAATGTCTGACAGTAATCCATAACATTGACAATGAAGTCATTTTCGGTGACAGCTCGTGGAAATTAGCCAAATATATCCGAATTTATTTTATTGTCGTTCTGCACCTGTCTCGAATACATTTTTATAATCCTTCGATTTGCCCGAGAAAAATTTAAAAAAATTTAAAAAAAAAATAAATCGAGAAATTTATGCCTGATTTCCGATAGAAATCATCTAAGGTAGTAGTCATACGTTTAAACGGCGAACGTGTAAATTCTGATACGTGATCGTCGTTAATTTTCTTTAACTCAGAAAATTCGCGAATGACGGTTTTCATAATTGATGTAAGTTTTGTAAGTAGAAAGTTCCTTAAATGATTTTTGGATAATTTTCTTCCCCCTCTCCTAATTTTTTTTTAAACTCCTTTTCTTTCATCGTTTAGTTAATAGTCGGCGTCATACATTTTTAACATTTTTTTTTAACATTTAAAATATATATTATGGTAAATAAAAAGGTTTTATTTATACCTTTCGAAAGGTAAATAATAAAAGTAAA
>WUQG02408423.1:0-16561 GCA_011317285.2 Androctonus mauritanicus
CTTATTATCGGTTAGTAAGAAGGCGAGCGACGTAACGTGACGCTTTGTGTACTCGATGGTGATTGGCTAGCTTTAAAGGGTTTATAACCTTTTAAAGCTAGCCAATCACCATCGAGTACACAAAGCGTCACGACGCATCGCTCGCCTTCTTACTAATCCGGTAGTAAGAGAGCGACGCGTCGTGACGCTTTGTGTACTCGTTGGTGATTGGCTAGCTTTAAGGGATTATAATTCGAAAACGTGCCATTAGACATTTTCGACTTGTTTCGAGGTTTCCTAGCAGTACACAAAATTTTACGACGAAGTTTTTCTTCACCCTGTATATATGTACAATATATACACACGATACATATGTATACACGATGTATATACATATTTCGTTTACTGATTTGTTGTTTTCTTGGTAATAAAGAGCCAGTTAAGAACCTAATAAAATATGTACCTGAAATTACATTTGGGAATCAGTAGATACCCCGACTTACGTTATGCTATTACGTAACTCCGGGGTATTACTGTATTGTAATCCGTATTTTTTATTTTATGATTTTAACATAATTTTTAAATTATATATATATCAGGGATAGGCAATCTTTTTTTATAAGGGTCACATTTAAAACTTTCGAACTGACACGGGCTGCACACGGGAGAAAAACGAAAACAAAAACAAAATCCGGGTAAATCATAATTATTTATTCATATGTGATTGTATATATAAATTAACATAGGTGTACTTAATGTGACTTCTGCAACTGATGTGAACGTAATATATCGGAAATATTCGACTGAATATTAATCATTTCTAGTTTTAAATTATTTTTGAGAGGCGAGTCTGTTACCCAATTTCTAGCTTTACTTTTTACTAAACTCTTAGCGGAAAAAAAAACTGTTCACGTACCTAAGTTGTAGAAAAAATAACGATAAAATTTTTGCCGCATACTTCTTTAAGTTGGGAAATTGATTTTCTTTTTTTTTTTTTGATAAAAGTTTTATAAAAAAAATATACCAAATTTTTCTTTAAAAGTATCTTTCAGATCTAAATTACTTTACAAATCCATTATCTCCCATTGAAGTTCATTTGCTGCATTTTATATACTTACTGAAAAAGGTGCTGTAAAAAAAACTCGTATTTCGTTTTCTCGGTTAAGGAATTTTTTATTTATTTATTTGTTTATTTATTTAGTAAATAATTTTGTGCGACGCGGGTTGCTCATCCCTGATCTATATCATCAATCGATTAATTATCATCCCTGTTACATTAGTTTTCATTATATTTGAACCATTTTCGGTGAAAATGGATTACTTCAACCATTTTCATTGAAAATAAATTTTTTTTTTTTTTTTTTGCAATCATTCCACTACTGCATTAACTGGAAAACGAAAAGTATGACCTCTTAGATGGCTGCACCTGAAATTTCACTTTTCGACTATTTTAATGTGTTTTATCTTAGGCATACGATGCAATAAAAATGCGCATACAGTCGATTCTCGTTATTCGCGGTAGTTACGTTCTGTAAATTCTTCGCGAATACTAAATTATTATGCCTATGGGAAATATAGAGTTAGGTAGGTTGGTGCGAACCTTTCTTTCCAACATTTTCGTCTTTTGCCTTATGTAGATATAAGATTTTATTTACTACACATTTATATTTTTTTAAATTTTTAATAAACTACGTATAAAATCTTATTTTTGATGGACAGTTGTTTGATTTTGCGGCTGACACATTGTCTTCCTGAATTGCGTCGAGAACAATAGAATTTTTGCCGCATACTTCTTTAAGTTGTGAAATTGATTTTCTTTGATAAAAGTTTTATAAAAAAAATATACCAAATTTTTCTTTAAAAGTATCTTTCAGATCTAAATTACTTAGTTCAATGCGTCAGCCTTGTCTGCATGGCTTTTTGCTTCAGAACCTCTAAAATTCTCAGCGTAAGGAGCAAATACGCAGGAAGTTAGGCAACTAAATTTGAAGCTGCGTTCGAGCTTAGGGTCACATTCTTCTGTGGGACCTGCAGACGATATGAACAGACTTTTGGCCTGTGGTCTGTGAAGTGAGCAAGGATAGGTAATGTCTCTAGGACATTACCTATCCTTGGTCACTTCACAGACCAAGGATAGGTAAGGTCCAAGGAAAGGTACCTTCTCTATAGGAAAGGTACCTTCCCCTTGGTCACTTCACAGACCAAGGAAAGGTACCTTCTATTATAGAAAGATACCTTCTCTAGGAACCTTTCTATCCTACCTAATAAAGGTACTTAATACCTAAAGGATAGAAGATAGCAAGGATAGGTAAACAGTCTCTGTGTTGTTCCGGTAAAACAACACAGAGACTACGTTTGGTAATAAACAACTTCTTTATTAGAGAGAAAGAGAGAGAGAGAGAGAGAAAGAGGGTTTACATTGGTAACAGTATTTTCGCCACTCAGCGAGAATCCGCGAATAAGCACGAAAGCGCCGCGGAAATCGATTTTGTGGGTTACAAATAAATTTTCGCGAATAGTCGAATACGCGAATACAGAATCCGCGAATAACGAGAATCGATTGTATACGTATTAAAATAATAAAAAAAAATAACAGTAATAATACACAATTAATTAAAAACATACTTTTTTAATAAACAATTTCACAATAAAATGTATTTATTGTGAAATTGTTTATCAAAAAAAGCATGCTGTTTTGTATTGCATAGAATCTCGATAGATTGAAGCAAACCGAATTGAAGTCGCATCGAATTTTTTTCTTTTACTCTGATATTCTCTGAAACATCCTTATTAATCCTTTGTAAAATTACATTTAAGTTACTCCATAATAACCCATTACAACGTTACATCACCAACATGTTATAAACTTCAGCAGCGCGGCAGTAAAAAAAGAGCTGAAAGCCTTATCTGATTTTGCCGATGGAACATAAAAAAAGATTGAATTTTCTAAGTCTTTCGGAATGTTCAATTTATAAAATGTGTACGAAATTTTCTTACTTAGATACTTGTTTAATATATTCAAATTTTCAAGTCTTTGCGAGTTTCAAGAAGATATTCATCTGAGATCTTAAAAAAACATTTTAATCGTCAAACTGCCAATTTTTTTCATAATTAAAAACTATTTTTAGAAAATTGTTATAAAACTTGTTTAAACGGAATACAGTACTTCCAAAAAATCAATTTTAAACGTATGATTTTATTAATAAAATACTGTGCACACAGTATTTAGTGTGCTTAAATTATAAAAAAAAAGAAAAATATTCTCTTTAATATGCAAAAAAATATTAAAGTTTGTTTGCTTTTAAAATTGCGATCTCTTCTTTCCAACAAAATCACGCAGTTTTCTCAGAAATAGAAAATCAATTGACATTGCCTCTTTCTGTCTGTTCTTCATAATCTAGTGCAATTTCAAGAACAGTTTACGCATCAAAGCTGTTCTTCATAAACAAAATTCCCGAATGCGGCATTTAGTATCATTTTTCTTTAATAAGTTAACAAAGAAGTAAGCTCAAACAAAGACAAAAGAATGAAAAACATTACAAAGAATATAATTTATGATAAAAAATATAATTTTTAATTTAACTGATTAGTGTGTAAAACCATAAAATTATACACTATATTTATTTGCATAATTTTTTGTTGTATTTTTAATATACCAAAGTATGGAAGGGAAATGCAGCAGATTTTATTTTAAATTTTGAATAAAAATATTGAATTAACCTGATAAGATGAAGATTTAAAAAAACTTTCACGGTAAAAAATAGAAAACGTTCTATATTCGAAACTTTCGAAATAAAAAAATTGATTATAAGATGGGATTTTCTAACTGATATATATATATACAGGGTGTCCCAAAAAAAATGTACTCACACTTCAACTGGATATTAAACATATATTTAACTTTGATCAAGGTGTTTATTGATATATTTACAGGTCTAATAGGATAAATTAGCAAAGAGTAATGATTTATAGAGTAGATTAGCCTTTTCCGCAAGTCGTTTACACATTCGTGCGCGTTGGCAAATGTTCAAATTGATTTCCACCATTTTCTAAACAAAGTTGATAACTTTGAACGATGGATGCGACAATATCACTTAACATATCATTTGGAATTGCCTTCGAATTTCATCTTTCAGATCAACGATGGTGGCTTTGCGGCGTAAACCTCATTCTTGAGATATCCCCGAAAAAGAAATCCATTGGTGTGAGGTCTGAGGAACATGCAGGGAATTCAACAGCACATTTTCGCCCAATCCATCTATCCGGAAGTGTTGCATTGAGATAGGCTCTTACATCACGATAGAAATGAGGAGTGATGGGTCGATAAAGAGTGAGTACATATTTTGGAACATCCTGTAATATATATATAATTATATGTATGCGGTTTATATGCTATTTATTTGATTGCACTTGCTTTTTTATCTATATAGTCAAGATATCTTCAGATTATTTTCGTGCATGATATCAAAACTAAATCGTTCATAAATAATACAGAACGAAAAGAATGAAGAAATGAATTTAGTTTTCTTCAACTAAATTGATTATTATATGTAGAAAAAAAGAATAAATGTTTAACTTTAGCATATCATCTCAGATTAAAACTTATTCCCCGAATGAGCGGAATTCGAACTATTGAATTCTGAAGTCCTTTATCGAGATTTTTTTAATCATTTTTTGAAGATTTATTTTATATTCGAAAATTATAACGAGAATTGAATATTTTGAAGCAGATATTGGTCTTATCTGCAATTAACGTTTTAGCATTATAAAAAAAAATGTTATACAGTAGTTTATAGAAGTGAATTTAATTTATAGACTATCATTTTTTCCATATACAGTATATCTTTCTTTCGTATTAGTTTGTTATATAAATTGATGCATAACGACAAAAATAGGTAAGATGAATTCAACTGAATGCTCTGCTTATGAAGTAAGGTTTGAGATTTTTCAGCAAAGAAGTAAACGAGCTTTAAAAAAAGTTTTTTGCGTTGATTTTTAATTTTTAAATAAAAACGTATATTTAAGTATAATAAATATTGCACATACAAAATTCGATTGTTACTAAAATCATACATTTAAAATTTCCTTTTGAAAGTTAAGATAGTATTCTACAAAAATAAGATGAAGTGTAAGTAGTTCCATACAGTTTGAAATTTTTGTGGTTCAAAGCAATTTTGGTGTCGTTTGCACCTTCAACTATCGAGATTCAACTCTATTATATTTATATTTATAGCCATTTTTTCAAAAATGTATGAAAACGCCATTGACTTTCAGAAACAATGAAAGTCAATGAAGTTGTTGAATGAATGTAGGAAAGGAAAATGTTTCCCACATTTTTCGTACATTAATAAAATGCATAAATAATTTTGTTCGTATATTATGTGTCTTTCAAACATTTATCTTCGTTTGTTAGAAAAATTTGTAAAATGCTTTTTAAACGTTTAAAAACACTTTTATTGCATATTACAAAGCATGCACTCTTCTAGAGAAAAAGAATCTAGTTACGATGTTGAATTATCATTTATTTTACTTATACGCGTTTATGGTGCATATAAATCCTATGGATTTCTCTTTATTTAAACCAGGGGTTCTTAACTTTTTGATGAGTCCATACCCCCAATGGATTGTCCAATATGGCCCCATACCCTTTAAGAAGATTCTATCGGGTTCCATTCACGTACTACTCAAGTATATATTAATACATTAAATAAAATAAATATCAGTAGCCAGAGATCGAGTTACTCCCACATCAGTAGCCAGAGATCAAGTTACCCCAACATCAGTAGCCAGAGATCGAGTTATCCCCTGAATCCCAAGCATTTAGTTTCTATACTCCAAGGAGCATGGAAACTAAATGCTGGGGATTCAGAGGTTCTTAACCTGAAGTTAAGAACTCCTTAAATCAGGTTAAGAAACCTGAAGTTAAGAAGCCTTGATTTAGAGGTTCTTAACCTGACTTAGGGATTCTTACCTGATTTAGAGTTCTTAACCTCAAGTTAAGATGCCTCTGATTTAATACAATCATAATAGTAACCAACTCTGGCTACAGAGTGATTCTCTGTACTGTACTTGATTAGATTTCAATTCTTGTTCATAAATATATTATGCAATTTTCGCAATATAAAAAAAAAAAACATTTAAAATATAATGCTTCAAATTTCATCATCAATTATTATCATAGCAATTCACGAGAACATTAGTTGTTGTTATTTCATTTGGAACAAATCTAGAATAGAATTACATCATCAGTTCTCAAACAATTTTTTTTATATTGTATAAAATTTTTGATATGTCCCCTGTATGTCTGTTCCTAGCGATTTTTTTCCACGAATATTCAGTATTGGTAACGGCCGGATGTCAGGCTTTCTAGAATATATTGCATCATAGCAGGTTGCCGCATTTGACCTTTAATTTTTAGACTGTTGTTTATGTTCAACATCAAAATAAGATATTAAGTAGAACTAAACTTTATAAGTTCTATACATGTTTTAAAATATTTTTTCGAGATTAATTATAATATTTAAATGAATTTAATTCATTAAAAAGTTTCAGCGAAAACATAAAAATTTATAATTTTTGATGAATCTTTTGACACCATTCAAGAGATCTGACAATTCAGCCAGGAATATATCAGTTGCAAATCTTTTGTGACTGGCAGAATTTCCTTTGATATCAAGAGACACAGCACTGAATTTATAGCCAAATACAGTAGTCATTCATTGAGTATATCTATCACAGGAATCATTAGTACTCAAATTTAACTAGCTATAACTTTCCTTCTAAGTTATACTATAGTATTATCAATCTGATTTTTATATTCGGAAAAAATGTTCAATAGGACATCGACTGCCAAATCTGAAGCTTCAAATCCAATTAAAATAAAATAATTACTGTAGTTTGAAAATAGAAATTAGTAAAGAAACGACATCGCTTTCTTCTCTTCAAATATCCATGTAGATCGTATTGTTCAACTGATTTCGATGAAATATTGGGGAAAAAATAGACATTTTTTAGATTATGTGCGATGTCCTGAAAATTTCAGTTAAATCTACTCAAATAAATGGGGATATTGAAATTTCTTCATTATAAATATGCTATGTATTGCATTGTTCAACCGCTATCGAATAAAGTTATTATTCTTCCCCTCCTGTGTTCGTTCACTTGTTATCAGTCCTTGGTCAGCTCTGACGAAAGTTATCATCAATCGGTATCAGTGAATCTATTCTATCATATTTTAAAAAATTTCAAAAATGTATGTTGGACAGCATGTCTTAGCTTGTTTCCCTAAATGTAGATTATCTGATTCATTATTATTTTGAAAATGAAGCATTGCCGATATCTATCTTATAAAAAATCTATCGAACAAATGAGGTGCTTCCCTACGTTTTTGGAAATATCCCTAAGTTGCGGAAATACAGAAAATTTTACTTTAATTAAAATTATAGATTTAAAAAAGTATAACATTAGTTTAGCTTCATTTAATGATTCCTAGCAATTCATACGCATCTAGAAGGTCCTTCATCGAACTTTCCTCTTTTCAGCAAGTTGCATATTCGCCCGCACCATTGTAAATTATGAAGTAAAAATTTTGACCTTCGATCCAGTTTCATAACTCAAATTCAACAGTTAAAGTCCACAAAGATGGGGAATCCTCATTTCTAGAGGTCTCATCAGTTACTATAAACATGTTCATTTAAAATCTTCTAAAATGTTTGGTTCATTCAAGTTGAAATGAAGCTATGTAGAAGAGAATGATTGTTTTCCGAAAATGACTCTACAGATCACATCATTAAACTTATTTCGACTTAACCTTCTGAACATTTTAGCTCAATGTGGTGAAAATGAATGAATAATAATTTTTTTGATCGTGAACACTTCTACGAATCGCACTGTTCAACCGATTTCAAAGAAATTTGATTTAAAATTGTTTCTTACAGTTCTTAAACATCCGTAAAAATTTCGATTCAATCAGAAGATTTGGTTTGGATTAAAAATAAAATAATGTATTTAATGATGCGTTAACATCTTTGGTGCCTTTCTAGGAGGCACAATTTTCATTTAAAAAAAAAAAAAAGAGCAATGGCATCTAATAAAAATCATTTAATACGTAATATTCTCAAAAAACATCTAACGTATAAAAAAGTAAACCAATATAATGCTGACAAATTAAGATATTTGTTACAATTTAGATGCGGTTGACGATTTAAGAAAGTAAAGCAATAACGTCAACCAAATAGTCGCTTCTAAATTGTAACAAATATCTTAATTTGTCAGCATTATATCGATTTACTTTTTTTTATACGTTAGATGCTTTTGATTAAATAGTTTTTAACACTTATCGCATTAATATTTTAGTCTATTTTGAATATATATAGATTGTATTGATGGTTATTAATAATTTTCCAAAGTTTTTGACTGATATATTACTTAAATATTCATCTTTTTGATTGATTATCCATCTCGATCATCATCGCTGTTTCTTTACGTCTGAATTCGCTAAAGTTCTAAACCATCTGTATAAATTATTACACAAGATTGACGATTCTGAAAAAATATTTTTTAAAATATCTTTTATACAAACGTAGGTTTTAAAATTATAAAAATATCCATTATATAAAAGTTTATCACCAGTTACTTCCATTTCAAGAGAAAAATTTATTAAATTAGCAAGTTTCGAGAACAATGTGATAAAACAAATATTCATGAAGATACAGTACTATCAATCAATCTATAAATACTACGTATTCTATGATAAATATTTAGCTGTATAAAAAATTTGTATTACAAAATTTTTTGAATAAATCTCCTACATAAAATTTCCATACTTAAGACGTTCAGTATTTAAACGTATTTGGTCAAAGATATATAATGTCTTCATGTTTATAAAAATCAAGGTTTGGGATACTTTAGACGGACTAAGAATCTACAAGTTCTTTTGACATCCTGTAAAGGGCCTGTAGGACTTGTTAAAAGAACTTTTAGATTCTTAGCCTGAACTTGTAGGAATCTAGTATCCCAAACTTAGATTTATAAGCATGAAGACTTGTTTTGGTGTGCTGTAGTTTCAAAACAAGAGAATCAAAATTCAGCTTGTATCTAAAAATGATGCAGCGATACTTTAATAGTATGAATGCTATTATTAATATTTACTATTCAACAAAGAGAATATGGTTAAAGTAGAATAAAACGAAAGATGAACGAAAACGAATTAATCGGAAACTAAATTCTTCTGGACACGTATGTAGATGTTTTGAGTAGAAAAGGTAGAATTATATACTAAACATATTAAAAAAAAACTCAAAACTAATAATAAAAGTTAAAATATTCATTGCTCGCTAAACAATATTGTATAAAAGATTTATACAATAAAATTATGTCAAAATTTTATGATTAAAGAAATAAATTATAGATCAATCGATTTCTTTGGAAGATTTAAAAAAAATAATTTCGAATTTTTGGAGAGAAAGAGAGAGAGAACTGACATTCACATCTAAATTAACTTTTTTTTGGAATTTTCAATTTCTGATGGGGGAATTCACTTTAAAAATATTTTCATTATTTTATTTTTAAATACCTGATTAAGATTTGGCAAATAAGGTAAACGCCGCAGTAATCAGCATATCAAGGAACAATCTTGTGTTCAAAGAACCGTCAAATCAAATTTGTTATACGTATTTATAAATACTTGTGTTTAATGACATCAGCGGTTCATGGACCAAATAGGGGAATCATTGAAATTTAATGATATTTTGTTAGATTTAATAAAAATGTGATCGACATCTTGTGTCTCAGTAATCGTCAAGATGGGAAATCAATAAACAAATGCAAATTTATAAACTGCATTTTGTAATTTAAGTACATTACTATGAAATAAAGATGAAATATTAGTAATTACGATCAAATGAACAAATTAAGATATGCAAATGCTCAGAACTAATTGGTGATAGTAGTTTTTGTAATAGCCGCTCTATATCTAGCCAAGTTCTGTGAAACTCTGAGAAATCTTAGGATGCCGTTTAAGAAATGATTCATACTAACGTCGACAGGGTCTTCCATGACGAAATGGCGTGTTTCGTTGTAGATCATGAACTATCTTTTGAACAGAGGTGCTCTTGGTGACTGGAAAACCAATCTTTCCACCATTAGTTATTACATTTCCAGTATATTTTCTTCTTGCATGGACAAATATGTAGGAGGACCCATTCTTCGCTCTACTGGTGTCTGTATACTAGCTTTATTCAATAGAATAACTCAAAGCACACCAAATGCCTTCTCAGCCTTAGAAACAGTCATTTCACCCCTTTTAACAGCTTCAAGAGCAGATTTCATCCGCTCTTCTGTATAACTGAAACGAGGAGCCATCCTAAAAACATAAAATACATGCATCATCACCGATCCTAGTAATCGACACAATGTTTTTCTTCCCAATGAGAACCAAAATACTCATCATAAGTGGTGTCGATTACTGGTCTAGTTTTTTATCAAAAAAAAAAAAATGTGCAAGAAAAGTACATATAAATTGGATATTGTTATTCACATTAAGCAGATTGCTTTATTTAAACTTAGAGATCATGCCCCAGTGATCGACAACAATGTCGATTACTGGGCATGTTGTGGTTTTATTGATCCAACAATCGGCTGTATGCTTTTAAAAAATAATAATGATATAAATACTGTTATCTTACGCTAATATCTAGATACACGCATATACAATAAATAAACCAACAATCTGTGTTAAAATACTTAGTTTATCGATAAATTCAGCGGAATAAATCCAGGAAACTACACTAAGTCAAACATCACTCCCTCTAGTTGAACATCGTGACGCTTCAACTTTCACGACACATAATAAAAAACGAGAACTTCCCATGGAATTTCTACCAGCGTAATCACACTCTAAGAGATTCATAGTTCTGAAAAATCATCACAGATCGCTAATCGGTCCAATCAAAATCTTAATATTTTGACATAAAGTCAGAAAGTGTCGATTACTGCGGCGTTTACCTTATTTTTCAATCTTTCATTCTTTCGGAAAGTTTACTAATTATCATTAAAAAAATATTACATTACTTCTACATAGCACGACAAACCAAGAGAAATACAAATAAACATCACCATAATAATTTTGTTTTATTAAATACTGCTGTACGCTTACAATTTTAATAAAGTAGAGGAAAATATAGCGTTTGTAATTGCACTGCATTTGTTTAAATGTTTAGAATGTAATATTATGACTTATATCCTAATAAAATTAAATGTTATTAAATTGCAATCATTAATTTTGGTTTAAATGCAAGAATTTTTGGGA
Source organism: Androctonus mauritanicus (assembly GCA_011317285.2). Classification (NCBI taxonomy): domain Eukaryota; kingdom Metazoa; phylum Arthropoda; class Arachnida; order Scorpiones; family Buthidae; genus Androctonus; species Androctonus mauritanicus. The sequence goes on from WUQG02408423.1 coordinate 11,288, forward strand.
TGTATAATTTATGAATTTATAAATTGAGAGCAAGATTCAAAATTCAAATAATATCTTGAAAGTTCAGAAATTAAGACTAATTTCTGAATTTTCAAGATATTTTTTGAATTTTTACCTTGTTTTCAAACTAAAAATTCGTAAGTAATTCGGATCCTACACGTTCATATTTTTTAAGAGGGATCCGGAGCTAGCCCGTTAAACTCCATCCTTCTTTTCATGGCTGATCCCATCAGGGCTGTGGGCGGCCTGTGGTGGGCAATGGAATGCCTGGCCGCTTAGTATCTAGTAGGTATCTAAAACAACAGAAAAAAGAAGCCAGCTGGATGGCTGGAGCGAACTGAATCACACTTTTAGGATAGTTTTTTTCAGATATGTCCTGAAAGTGTAATATCCCGCTCATTTGAGCTAGACCTCCATCTGATAGTTGATTCCACAAGGGGTGTGGGCTATACGTGATGGGCACTTGAAAGCCCTGTCGCTGAGTATCCACTGGATACAAAGCGGCGTTAAAATCACACAAGTACCAAAAGTAAAATAAATTTATAATGAATTAAAAAGCTTAGATTTAAAATATTGATGGATTTTTATAGTCAAATAATAAATTCTATGTAATATAATAATTAATATAATATAAACCATTTGAATTTTTTATATAATTATTTAATTATTTCACATTTTAAATGATTAAAAGTAAAATAAATAAATAAGAATTAAAGTTTAAATCAGGGGTGAGCAGACTTTCCCGACCACCGGCCACACGGACTTTTATAAGGTCTCTAGTGGGCCTCATGTAAAAAAATATTTTTACTTTTCGATACATGAGGTAAAGTATTGCGATCATGCCGGAAATCGAAGTTCTTACTTTCAAGGAATTTTCAAGATACTCCCTACCACCGCCATTGCCTCAAAATCCGTTGCCTCAATAGGTTATATACTCAAAATAGTTTCGGAAAATCGAATGGGGCAGGCACACTTCAGAAGTTTTTTTAGAATGGGCGCTTTAGCTTACAAAATTTAAATTTGATTAATTAATTATGTTGCTTGTTTATATAATTTAACATTTTTGTGGTAAAATTTTTAAAAAATCTTATACTTGTGCACGGACCGCGGACCGTAGCTTGCCCACCCTTGGTTCAGATCATATTATATTATAAAGTTATTGACTTGTTTTCTCTAATCCATAAATGTTTGATTTTGTGCTGTTTAAGTTAAATATTTGTCAAAGAAATATTATTGATATGATATATTTGAAACATAATCAAGGGAAATAATAAAATTTCAAGGGAACATAACAATAAAATTTCAAGGGAAAAAGTAAATATAGGCTAATTTGAATTTTTTTTCGAGTACAACTGAAAAACAATCAAACCCCGATAAGACGCACCCCGTTAAGTCACCACCCTCGCTGATCGCCAAGACATTTGACAGAACGGATCTTTCCTATGTTAATGGAAGAGGCAAACCCTAACAACGACCCAATGACAACAACCCCCTAACCTCAACGACCAAAGACTATTAAAGATAACAAACAACCTCTAACCGCGACGACAACAAGCGAAGACTAAAGACAACAACTCTTAACCCCGACGACAACGACCAAAGACTAAAGACAACAACCAAAGGCAAAGACTACTTATTTTCATTTATCGCTTAACTGTTCACATCAATTCGAAGAAGACTACAATAATGTATATCGACCATGTGCAAACGTTTGTTTTAATATTCAGCAAACATGAATTCACTTGTGCTAACGTTAGTCCTTCGACCTGATAATCTTTACGAGAAGCATCGTACAGCCGAAGTCTCTCTCGTATGGCCGAAATCAAAATTTCCTCCATTTTACTTTATAAAAATGCTTCTTTCCGATTGGTCGAAGTAGAACGACAATGACTAAATCTCGAATCCGGGTCAAGATCGCCGACTGTTTCAGGACGACAACCACTAACAGAAACAAGGTGTGAACATATAAACGACCTTGACGAAGCGACAGAGACTGGTCGTTGTCGTTGGCAGCGTGAAAGGAGATTAAGGGATTTTTGAATTTAAATGATAAAAAATTTAACTTAATCGACTTATAATTTCATATTTTATAAATTTTGATAATTTAACTAATTAATCATTTATTATCCTGTAAACTAATTACAGTATATTATTACTATTTTTAATTATATAGTAGTTAATAAATTTTGAATACTGTAATTATATAAAAAAATCACTGATTTTAATCAGAATCAATAAAACAATAAAAAAATATATCAAAAATATTCTTTGAAGAAATAAAAATTTGAAAATTTAAAAAGAAACAAATAAATTTATACTGTACATTTGTTTCTATTGTTACTAAATTAAATTATTGATTTAAATCGCTTTGGTACGTTAATGATAAATATATATATATTTTTAAAATATTCGATGCTTAGAATTTTAGAGAATAAATAATTGAGTTAAAGTGAAAATAAAATAATTAAATAAATAAATTGTGTTGTTAATAATAGATATAAACACAGAATAAATATATAAAAAAATTATTATTGTGAAGTAATAATTTAAATCTCTTGAAATTTGTTTGTATATAATTCTTTACATACATAAACTATTATATTTTAAAATTCTAAATGATTTAAATTTAACATATTTCTAAATTTTATGAAATATTTAAAGAAAAATAATTGATGAAAATTAAATAAAGCGTGTGCTTGATGATAAATTAAATTTCGGTTAATTCAATAGCATAACTACGATAAAATACTATGTGTATAATCTTGAGGATATATATATATCCTCAAGATTATATATATATATGTGGTTTAATGAAATATCTTTGTTTTAATTATTAATTATTTATATTTTATATTTTTGTTCAGTTGGCAACACGAGTTGTTGGCTGCCATGTTCCTTGTCTTTTCCAAGTTTAATAAAGTTTTCTTAGGTTCTCTGATATTTTATTAATGTCTATCAATCCGTAGATGTGGAAGGACTTCGACGTCACCACATATATATATTTATTTATTTATAATATATATAAAATGAACGTTTTGTCTAGTTAGTAAGAAGTGTTATTTTAATTCATTAATATACTGTTATAGGCATGGCGTATCGTATCATGAAGAAACAACTAGAATAAGATAAATCTAATTTTCATGCAAATATTTTTATACAAAATTTAAATAAGAATAAGTTTTTGATAATTAATTTAATCTGTATAAAAGTTATATAATAAACGTTCTTTGATCTAATCGTGTTAAATAATCTGATTGTCCTTGAATATCAAAGAATTATTATCTGCTTATTATACATTGGACCGTATCCTGTTAGTTCGAATGAAGATGTACTGGTTCGCATTCGTGCTGTTTTCTATTCTTATTTGTATTATATCATATTGGATAAGGTAGGAACTTCTTTTATAAAAACTTATTTAAATAATTAATCTTAAAAAATTCACTACCATATTTCATACTGACAGTGTAATCTTCTAACAGAAAATAAAGTTATAAATAGTATTTTATCTGCGTTAAATTTTCGTACATGAAAATTTCATTCACCTGAAAGTTGTAATAACATGTGCGGAAGTTCCTATTGTAGCGCTTTAATGTTAAAAATTATATTTTCAAGATGCAAATGAATTTCGTACCCGTAAAAAATATTATTACAAACAGATGTTTGGAGTGCTATCATCATTTATATTTTTTTACATTAAAGTTATCAGTGATTCATAGTTAGCGGGAGGGTTGTTGTATATCAGACAAAGTGATTGAAAAGTCATTCACTGCTTTAAATTCTCTATTGCTCTCGAAGAAAACAAAATATTAAAAATATATTTACTTCTTTCGAAAATTACTTAAGGCCATTTAATTTTTATAGGAATCGATATTTCAATATCAATTCTCATTAACATCTTGTGCCTTTTACAATTCAACATATTGATAAGAATTCGATAATTTATTAAAATTTTCATAATTTATTTATTATCGCAAGGTGCATTCTGCGCTTGAGTGTGAGATATATTCTTAATTAAAACAAAACCATTTGTTTATGTTAAACTACTTTTTTTAATCATGACGGTTTCGTCTCACATAGAATATACTGCCACAGCGCCGGAGCTAGATATTTTGTCACCTGAGACAACATTATAAAATGGCACCCTCTCTCCTCTTCACTCTTCGCATTAATACATAAACATATGTAATGACATCAGATACATCGTCACTGAGAAACATACAAAAAACATTTTTCGTTTTTTCAAAGCAGAAATAGTTAATAGAATACTACCAATATATACATTTATAATAGATATAATAAAAATGAACTCTATTTGATATAATTAATATGAACTATAGTTCAATTTTTCTCGCTTTCCACCAGGCAAAATCATTTAATCATTGTTTATCAATTAATCAACTTTATTGACATAGTTTCTCTCTCTCTCTCTCTCTCTCTTCTCGATAAGTATTATCCATTAGAAAAATACATCTATATTAGTCTTGGTAGAGCAACTCTACAGCACAAAATATTGTCCAGATAAATTTAATTAAGCTGGAGTGTGAAATTGCATTTGCATTTTCGCACCCTCTCATAATTTTCGACCGAGGCGAGTGCCTCACTGGCCTTACTCTAGATCCGTCGCTGTACTATCTACTTGAACATTATTTAATGTATGTATGACTTTTCCTCAGATCATTCGGTTTTGTTTAAATAGCAGGATTGCCATTAATTGTCTAGTTTTTATATGAGTAATGGACTGTAGATGAAGCGTAAAAGTTTTATAAAATTATTGATTGTAAAAATCTTAGACTATACTTTGGTATATCAAAAATACATATCTATATTTTGAATAAGTTTGAACTTTTTTTTAGAATTAATTTTTAGATATTATTTAGTTGCATAGAAAGATTTTGACGACGAAATTAAATTTCTGAAAGTTAAAAGAAAATGGTTAAGTATTTTGTATCATTTGGGAACGATAAAAAATCAAAAGCGTGAATGATTTTTTCAATCAGGTTTGTCTTAAACTATTATCTATGATTATCTTTGCACTATATTTGAAAGAGTCTGATGAAATCCATAGAGTCCACCAGGATTTATTTCTTTCGTCTTTAAATGTACTTTCATCCAAATGATAAATAGTTTAAATTCACTATGACTTTATTGATGATGATTGAAAAACCGTTTTAGATGGAGGAAAAGGAGAATGAACTTATTTCGGAGGTATGGGATTCCAGGACCGAAACCCAATTTTATAACTGGAAATATGAATGAATTTCACGAAAAGGTAAA
>WUQG02408434.1:0-16561 GCA_011317285.2 Androctonus mauritanicus
TGGTTTATTTTCTGTAATATTTTATATATGATATAGTAACCAGTGTTTGTAATTAACAATATTTGGTTATTTGTAATCATGTGAAATAAAAAAATAAAAATAAATAAAAAATGTAGAATTCGAAAAAACCGCGTTATATCGAAACAGCATTAAATGAAGAAGCGTTAAGCGGGGTATTACTACACTACATATTTAATAGTTCTTGTATATCTCTGAAACACTAATAATAACATCAGAAATGTGATTATATAAATTGGAATAAATCTGAAAACGATATTTCAAAATTCTAAAACTATCATTTTGATTAAACTATGTGCAAAATCGAAACTTGTCTCCGGAACTTGTATATAGTGATAAAAACCATGGTTTGAATGAATAAGTTGTATTATCTAATAAATCACTTCTTAATCCTCTTCCATCGGTGACAGAAATGGCTCAGATGACCAGAGATAAAAATGGAGATCCATGGTCCATGGCCTCATGGATCTCCAATTTTATCAGGCCATCTCTTAGAATGCGCTTAATCTTATATATTTTTATATTCATTATTATTATAGTTCTTGGTCATCTACATCGCACTTTTGTCCTAATCTGTCTTCTATTCTCTGAGGAACTCAGTAGTTCAGAGAATAGAAGACAAATTTAGGAATCTTGCAGGTTGCATTCCTACATATCCATGCCATTCTAAAATACCTTTTTATTATAAATAAAATGGTAGTATTTTCTTTTATTTATTTTTCTTCTGATCTCTTCAATTGTCTTTCGTTCTGTCCACTTTCTTATCGCAAAATATAAGATGTTTTATGGAAAATGGATATTTGTATAGCAGCCGGTCATTGTACATGAATCATAACAACTAGCAAGCACATCAACAATCCACTATTTTCTTAATGTTCAGAATTATTCGATTTGTCTTTCTCCAGAGCAGCATCAAACTGCACTAGTCTTTTACATATACCGACAGTAAAACTTTTATCATTCTTCCAGATATTATTATTATTTTTTCAATAACGAATTTAGAATTGAATAATTCCAAATATTAAACAGAATATAATCAACTTCTTATTTGAATTAATTAAATTTCTGAACGGTTTATAATAAAGGAAAATTTGAAATTTCTTTATTACAAACTGCTGAATGCACCACGCTTTACTAATGTATTAACATCGAGCACTTTAATACACAAATCAGTCCAAACTACAGAAACCAAAGGCAAATTTAAACAAATCGTGTAAATAATCGTAAGTTTCTGAATTCTTAAAAATTATTTTTGGCTTACTTGTTAGATAAATATACGATAATCGAAATATATCATCATTATTTTGAGAAAGTTTAACAATCGTTGGCGATTTTCACAATCAAGAAAAAAAAAAAAACTGGCAAAATTTCGATTCGAATATATCTTGAAACGATTTACATGTGTCGGTCGTCTCATTCGAGCACAGAAAAATTAATATATTATTCCGTAAGTCAGAAAAATCCTTTTATAATGTGTAATCAATCAAACTTTCTTACAGACGTCAACCCGTACAATCTTTAAATTCCTCCATGGGAAACGTTGCAAATTATTTCTAGACAATGTAATTAAATTAATAGATAGATGGAAGTGATCAGGTATTAAATTAAACAATATTATCTCGGCATTTCTTTAAATATATTAATTATTTTAAATTGTAACATCGTATCAATCCACCCCATCTTAATAAATCTTTTAACTTCTTTAATATGCTTCTTCACTGAATCGAGTACATAAGCTAAATGCCATTACTGTAATTTTTTTTAAAAAATTATTTGAATAGGCATTGTTTCCTGCATACTAATTAATTTCTTCTCTCGTGAGCGTGACAACATAATTACCATAATTTTAAGCGAGGTACAACATCAGAAACTGCGTAACACGAGTAACCTCCATAAGCTACAGGCAATTTAGATTATTCCAATTTCTAGAATTTCAATTTAAATCAAAATATTAAACTAATTATATAGAGTTGTATGTATTTTCCGATAAAAAGAAGTTTAATTAACTGCAATAATATATTGTAGTATAGTAATCTGCATGAATTTTTTTTTTTTTAAGTATATATTAATAGGCAAATCGTTTATGTAGTAAAATCGTTCGTATTAATGTTAGAAAGTTTATTAAAATCGATTATTACTTCCAATTATTTTAATTGGTTATTATTTATTCAAAACAATTGTGTAAACAGAAAGCGTAATTTACGCATAATTCTATTCGTAATGAACACCAACATACTTACTAGTCATAAATTTATCGCTTACAAATTATATATATATATATCTGCTAAATAAATTAATGAAGATATTACGGCAATAAAAAGAAATATTCTATTTTAGTACCTGATATCTTCGCTAGATGGCAAAATATTCTTGTAAACGAGATTAAAAAATAAATACAAGAAAAAAAAAAAAAATCGCTTCTCTTTCACTCTTTATGTTCCTTGTTTACTTTCAGTGAAGGTCAAGGATTATGATTAACTATGTATATCATTTTTTTTTTTTATTCCCACTGCTCGTTACTGAATTGTTACAATTTGCAAAACGATAAAAAACTTGATTAAAAATTCCAAAATAGAATTTTTTAGTTATTCTTTGAGCGTTTAGTATAATCTTTTATTTATTTATTAAAAAAGAGCTAAATTGGATTTTCCGAAGTTTATTGTAATCTTAATTTAGTATCCAAATACGAAGGAGATAGTATGAAGTATGAAGGAGATAATTTAGTATCCAAATTATAGTATTAATACCGAGAATTTCTATCGACAAATGGCATCTCTGGCTGCGTCTGTCGGTCTGTCCGTACAAAATTGCCTCCGATGATCTCATTCTCATTATTATAGGGAGGACAAGACTGAGTTAGATCGCCTGCTGGAATGTTCCACATCAGAACATTCCAGAAGGTGATTTAACGTCCTGGAACGAATCTGATGTCATTAAGTTCTTTGTTCTTCCGGAGTGTTCGATCGCATTCTGGAATGTACCTCGTAGTTCTTAGACTTCCGAAAACTTCGATGGCTTTCAAAAACGTAAATAAAGTTTGAAATTTATAAAATAGCGCTTAGATAAAAATGCATATAATCTTTTGAAACAGATCCCCCGCTTGTCTTCGATGATTTTCAATCGTTAGAAACATCGAATATTCGAAAAATTAGAAAAAAAAATAAATAAAAATATATTTATAAATTAAAATTTAAAACATTCGTTATTCAAATTTTATATAATTTCGATTCTATAAACATTTTCGAACGTTTTAATGCGCTGACTAAATTAGGATAATAATATTTGAAACGTCATTATCCTATTACAGCATATAATTTTCCTAATGTTCATTATAATAATATATTATAATTTTGCATATTTGTTAATAATCGTTATTAATCTTAAATCTATTTTATTACACTTCCTCATCTAACTTTAAATTACTCGAATGTTTCAACAACATCATTAGAAACTTTTATCGCTTAATAACATAACTTCGATTATTAAAAATAAAACTTTAAATATCTAAAGTGACGAATGAATAATTATATTATAATATTACTTATATGTTCAGAAAAATCTATATATTTCTTTTATTTTCTGAGTATAACGGAAAGATATTGTTTGATTTTTTCCTCCATTTTTCAAAATGGCGGAAAAGAAACAAAAATTATTTTACATGACTCGTTTAAAATTAAATAATGATATTTTGGATGAATTTAATGTATTTTATACACGTTTAATAGATTCTATTAAATAAATTACAACAATTAAATATTAGTTTACTGTGCCATATTGAAACAAAATGGCTGCCCATTGAATTTTCAAATTCGGTTTACTCTGCAGTTTTTGAACGGATTTTAAAAAAAATTCGTATGCTGATAGAATATATTATAATCTATTCAAGACATGTTTCTATATTATGAATTTAAAAGGAATGATTCTTAGTATTTATCCAAATTCTTATCATGTTCAAAATTTACGCGATTTGCTACTTAATAATTTAACGCCGCTGAAAACAATTGTTATTATTTTAACTTTGTACCGTCAATTTTATTTATTTTTTATATTCTCTGATAAAATTTTCTATTTTAGTTACGAACTGGTAGGTTTTAAAATTAATAAAATTATAAAATTTCGATATTTTTTACGATTTACATACGACGGAAAATTGTGTGAAAATTAATAATCGAATTCATCATCGCTTCAGTCAGTTTATATTAAAAGATATTTCGATATGGTAATTTTTAAATTTAGAATTTTTGCTGATTCTTATCATTTATTTTTGATGTATACTCGGCTCGAAAGATTGGATAATTAATTAAAAATTTGATATATCGAAAAAAAAATTTTTTTTTGTTAGTTTTCTAATTAATAATTTATAAAACTAATGAATACCGTACTCAGTTGAAACTTTACAGATTATTTAATCTGAAGAAATGTTATTTTATTTCATTTTTTCAAATTTTAATGATAAACAAATAAGAAAAAAAAAAAAAACGATTAGGATTCATTATGAAGAATTCCGTTTGCAGTATTTTGATAAACTCTAATTTGCAGTTTTTCTATGAAGCGTATTCGACAGAAACTTCATAGAAATATAGATTTTTGCTCTTTGTAAAAACCAAAAAAAATTGTGATACGTTAAAAAAAAGGAAAATTAATACGTTTATAAATATCGAAATTAATATCAATAGTTAGTTAATTAATTACTTTTTCTTAAAAATGTTTTTATTTATATGAAAGCTGTTTTTCTGTACTCTTTTTAATGGCCTAGAGTTCTAATTTGCGATCAAAAAATAACAAAACAGTGTCAAACAATAAATTGATCTTGTCTTTTTCTCCGTTTTTAAAGATGACTAAGGTCGAAGTTTATATAACGGTTTGTTGTGTACAAATTGCCTGTCGCTAACTTGTTTCCCACTTTTAAGAAACTTTCCAGGTATGTTATCCAAAATCAATAACTTCATATATACTTTTCGTATGTTTGGTAAGCCATAAACTCATTTTAGATAGAGAAATTTTTGAAACTTTGCTACAGCAGATGTATCGCATCACCAAGGCGAAGGAAAAAAAAAAAAAAATTAAATCGTTGTTATTTTTATATATTTGGTCACGTTCTTAAAATAAAATAAATAATATAAAAACTTTATGGTGCGTCCAGTTTATAAAACAAGAGTAGCGGAGAAAAATAATGAATTTTGGTGGCAAAAAGTTGCTAAAAACTAACTGTAGAATCAAAAGTTTTACATGATTAACAGTCTTCGATAATAGTAATACAATCAATCTTTATTCGTACGAATTGGTTATCTATTTAGCGAACAAAAACAACGTGATTTGTCAAAATTGTCATCAGTTTGTTCAATCAAAACAGACGACGAAATATTGACATTACATTAATCAAGTTTTATTTTTATCGAATTGTTTCAGTTTTGATGACTTGTTCCCATTTTACCAATCAATAAGATCGAATTTTATGCAATCAATAATAGAATGACGTTTAAATTCTTTTAATTTACTGTAGAAATATTTCTGTCGAAATTTTAGCTATGTACGAATAAATAATAGCAATTTTTTAAAAATTCTTAAATCATTTATAATTAAAAATAATAATAATCAAAATTATTTTGTATATTCGATCGGTTTTAATTGTATTTATGTAACAAAATTACATCGTAAACGTGCTACAATATTTAATTCGGTTTCATTAAGAGAATTTTAATTTTAATCCGTTTCGTCAGAGAATTTTAATTTTAATCTATTTCAATTTTAAATAAATTATAATTAAAATTAATTGAAATTAGAACAGTTAAAATTATTGTGTTAATTTCAGTTTTGTAGGAAGAAAAAAAAATGAAATGGAAATTAAATTATTTTCGAAAATTACGTTATGAAATTGATAAATATAAATTAAATGAAACTGAACATAATTAAAAAATAAATTAACGATGTATATTTCTTTTTTAAATTTTGCTAATCTTTTTTTTTAGTGGTTTGAATTTAAAAACGAAATTTATTTTCATCAGGAAAGAATTAAAAAAAAATTTTAATTATGTTTATTATGAATTCTTACATAAATTTTCTCGTTATTTAAATACTATATTATATATATTTCCTTCTTAATTTTGTTTATTTTTAGAGATTTTTTCAGTTAAGATTTTCTCTCAGGCAGAAACTTATTAAAAAAAAAAAAAAAAAATCTCGATCGAATGAAAAAAAAAAAAAAAATTTAAATTAATATCTATTTAATAAATTACTAGAATAATTTATAAGAATTAACTCTTCTAAATTTCTTGTTTATTTATTTAAAAATTACTTTAAATTTGTTTGAAGGAAAAAAAAAAAATATTCTTAAATTAAAATAAATTTTATAATTAAAGTTATATGATTTTTTTTAACATTTAATATTATTTATTACGAGAATAAGCAACTTCTTGGTTTCATAATAAACGATTCTTAATGTGGTACCACGTTACGCTGGAATAAATTGAAATTAAAATTAAATTAATAATCATGTAGAAATTGAATATTTTATAAAGTTTGCAAGCTTAATATGTTTTATTTTATTAGATTAATAATAATTTTATTTGATAATTTTTAAAATAACAACTACATTTTAACAAACATATAACACACCGGTTTTTAATCGAGAAATATTTCATAACCATTCCTTTCGAAAATGAATAAATTAAAACCTTTCAAGTTACATTATTTTTTCATATTTAACGGTTCGTCTATTAAAATTTGCTATCACATTCCATTTCATATAACTTTTTCTTCGTATTTTGTATAAGGGAAAACAAGTTCTCGTTTTATGGATTTTGGATAATTCTTCTTTTTTTTAAAGATAGCAGTATGGAGTTGAAACCTTTTTTTTTTTTATATTTTAGTTGAATAATATTCAGCAATTAATTATCTTTCTGGGGTTGTGATCTGTTTTGAGGGATATTTTTCAAAGAAATTTTATCTGGAACCATGCTTTTCGAGATATCATCTATTTTGGACGATCTTTTCGTCCTACTCGTTTCTACTTCGGAATTATCATTTTTCTCTTCTTTGATGGCTTCTGCATCTCGCTTTCCAAAATGCATGATATTATGATGATGGTTGTCTTGTTTCTTTGGGTAGAAGAATAGTTTGTAAGCACTACGCTTCTCCACATTTCCATCCATACGTTTGCCAAAATGGATCATAGAATGACCTCGCTTATCAAAATCTGTATTGAATCTTTTGCCGAAATGCATCAAAGAATGTGATCTCTTTTCATTGTCATCACTGAATCGCTTACCGAAATGCATCAAAGCATGGGATTTCTTCTCGTCAACATCATACCGCTTACCAAAATGCATCAGCTGATGCGATCTCTTATCCTCATCCAGATCGGGTCTTTTTCCGAAACGTATCAATTTATGATTTCTTTTCACATCTTCTTCGTTATATCTCTTACCAAAATGCATCAGCAGATGAGATCGTTTTTCATCCGATTCATAAGGTTCTTCTCTTTTGCCAAAATGAATCATAGAATGCGATCTTTTATCGGAATTTGATGAAATTAGATCATCATCCGAATCCACAAAATTTTCGTTATCGTTGCCATCATAATTATTATAATCTTGGTCTTCGTTTGTTTCTTTTTCGAAATGGATCGTGGTAGGGAGAAATGGTTTGTTTTCTAAATTGGATTCTTCAGATTTAGAGGGGAGAGAGTACAATAAACGCTTACCGAATCTAATAAATGAATGTTGAGGACGTTTAAGCAAGAAATGATCGACTTCAGCATCATCATTTTTGACATTTTCATCGGCGGGCATATCTTCATCATTTTTCTTACCGAAATGGATGAAGTGGTGATCTTCAGCTCTTTTACCGAATCTCATAATATTGTGGCCTCTCTTCCACCAATCTCGATCTTCGCTTCTCAAAATCCGAAGCAGTTCCGGAAACCTATTATTTTCATCCGAAATACCGAAAGATCTTTTCCCGAAATGAATCATATTATGATTTCTTTTCTGATCTAATTCTTCGTCAATCATTCTTTTCCCAAACCTCAAAATATTATGCGATCTCTTTGCATTCTCCAGATAATTATCGAGTAAGTCAGTCGCAGGACCATCTGAAATAAAAAAAATAATAATAATATATTTTATTATCCACCTGTATATGTTACACATCTTCATATATACATTAGCAAGACTGTGCCCGACGATGTCATAGTTTGAAAAACATATAGGGCCTATATATTAGGAAAACCTTAGTTTGGTTAATTATATTCGATCACTGGTTTCAATCGTTCAGTTCTTTTTTAAATAAATCTTCATAATGTCAGAAGATTCACGAACTCATGATTTTTCATGTCTTTCCGCTCTTCTATTTGAAAAAGATTTACTTAGAAGGATTGAGATTCGTATTGCTGTGATATTTGTATTACATGCATCGAAAATTGGTCATGTTAACAATCTTCATATGCTGTCCCCAAGAAGAACTTTTTTAATTAGAAAATTATTTTATAGATCGATTGCCATCCGTCTAGTTATGTAGGCCTATATAGAGTATGAAAAATAAACACGTTTCATAAAATATTAAACAGTAATTATTTATATTCTTCAATGAAATTGTTTTAATCTTATATTTTGGATTGTTTATTTATTTGTGTCCATTAATCTCCTAAACTGTAAAAGCTACACTAACTTACTTAGCTGCAGTTCATTCTGATAATCTGAGAGCTGAGTTATTCATTGATTTGTAAGATTTAAGCTTTCTAAAAATATAAAAGCAACACAATCATCCATAAAGTTTAATTATTCAGTGCTGTGTCATCAGGAAAAGAAAATTTTCTAGGCTAAAGATTTATGATACACAGAGCCATCTATTAACTAAATTATTAAATTTTGTGGTGGATTTTTGGATTATCGGTAATTTTTCAGCAGTAATTATTCTAAAAAATCAACGTCTAGGTCAGATTTTTAAATTGGATAATTACAAATAACCATGCCAAGATTAACTATTATAACTTCTATCATTTAAAAGATTTCGCGACACAAACATACAAACAAACAACCGAAAATATATACAATATTTACTATAATCCAATAAGTCTGTCTGGATATCTATATCGATATTTAATTAAAATTAAAATTTTGTGTAATGCAGATAAGTTAATCATGTTATTTATGAGATTAATTGAAGTAAAGCTGTTAGCCATAATAAGTAACATTATGTCTATTTTTTTACAAAATCACCGTCAAAATAAAGATAGAATTAAGAAGCAAAAAATAGTTTTAAAGATAAGAATAAAATCTCAGCTTATGAGATATGTGGCATTTCTAGGAATAGTTTGGTTACTTGAATTCATGTAATTCGGAAAACTGTTTCCCATAGCAATAATGTTTTAAACGGAATTTTCATTCTTGAAAATTGTAGTCCTGTAAAAAAATATTTTAATATATTCTCATCTTTCTCTGTCTATATTAAAAAAGTTATTAAACAGATTTGAAATATGTTTATTAGTTTTACTAGAATGCAGGATTTATTTTTTTTTATATACGATGAAAATAAATTTATCATTTGTTGAATGGGCACATTTTTTTTTTTTTTTAAAGAAGCGTATCTTCTACTAAATTTTCAATAAATTACACTTATCTCTAATAAAATACTATACGTGTAATAAATCTGTATAATTTGCGTATCTGTAGCAACAATAACTTCAGAAATAAAGGTAGATATTGAAAAATGATATTCATCAAAAGAACTGTACTGCCAAATATAATCATTTGGAAATATTTTCAAGATTAAATTCGTTCAAAACTACATTATTCATCGTTATTTTATGAGATTTTTATTGGCATTTGTATATTGTTAATTCTTTATTTGCTGGAAACGGTTTAAAGTTGTCTTAACTCTACTAGAGTGATGGTAACTTGGAGATGGACCAAAAATTTGTTTTTTCTTCTATGCAATAATCGAGTGGCCTTTCATTTTAGTGATGTTTTCACGATGATTTAATAAATATTATTGATTCTGATCAAATTTAAAATTCTCTATGAATAATTGAATAATTGTATCCATAGTAACTGCTTTATATAATAATAATGTAATGTGATTTATCAATTTAAAGATCTTTTATTGCTGTTAAAAAAGTCACATTTCTGAATATATATATTTTTTTCATTTGCTCGAAGTAATGAAATTTAAAATTAGAAAAATTTAAGAGTAATTTTGCGAAATCATATCTAAATATAGGAGATTTTAAGAATCGCCTAAGATATAACCAGATTTAGAATCCTGTAGAAAAGAGACAAAACCAAGAAAACTTGATTTGTATGATGTATTTTCTTTATCGTTCTATATATTTTTGATAACTCTTCCATAAGGTTCACGTCATTTTGTAGTCTCCCCGCTGTATCAGTCAAAACAACATCGATATTGTCTTCTATAGCTTGACTTACAGCTCTACATGCCACACTTGCAGAATGGCTGCCATGATTACCAGTAACGATGGAACAACCAGAATGTTCTGCCCATTAATGTTCTGCACAATGGGACTTAATATAGCTTCTATTTCATTTATTAGCTGCTGTATGATGATGTATGCTCAACTTTGTCAAACTTGATGCTTGTGAGCTTATTGATAATCAACTTAGAAATTTTATGACCAAGATGATTGGTGACCAAGGTGAATATAAATTATCAAGTATTCGAGATCACATTTGGAAAATTTCACAAGATTCATCACTTAATTTTCTAGTTAACACACTCGTGTAAACTTATTATTTTAAAAGTATTTTAATACTTATTCAAAAAGTACTTTTTTGTTTTAAAATTTCTAATTATCTAAACATTAAAAATAGCCCAACCAGATATATTTATACTTTATTTAATAAAATTCCCATGAATATGCCTCCTAAAAAAGTAATAAATAATACGATGTTTTGGATGTTTTACTGTTTTTCTTTGTGATAATATTAAAGTTTAAAACAGCGAAAACATCAGCAAAATATAAGTTAACGTGAAAGAGCATTGTTTAGAATGTTATCAATAAATTTTATTTATTTAATTCATATCATCAAACATTTAGAATGAATGAATTAATAATTTCGTCATTCATTAGAGGAATAATCTTATTTTATAATAGATCAATTAACTGTAGAATATTAATAATCCATAGATGTGTTTAAATCATCTTTTAATTATAAATCTATTTTTTTACTATTAATATTCGATTAAAAACTTTTTCATGCTCTAACAAAGAATTCATTTTCCAGCTTGACAGTTTTACATCATTAGCGTTTTAATCGTATGAAATCTAGAATCATATCGTATACTGTATATACAGGTATGTAAATGAATCACGTTTCATAAATTTAAATAATTGTAAAGATTGATATAATGAACATTTTTCATTAAGGAATCCATAGTCGGAAATGCGAAATGGCGGCTCTACAGTGCTATGAATTGTTTGGTTTCCTGTCCTTGTGATAGAGAAAGAGATAGGGGGAAGGTGAAGAGTATTGTCTACAGAAATACCGGTGGAAACAGTGGATAGGCTTCTTGAACGCATCTTCACAGCGTTTCGCATCATCAGAGATAAAGGTGGAATTTTCAAGGCGGTAAGATGAAACATAGTTCGTCGTTGCACACACTGTAATGAAGTTGGAGAACGTCATTTCGAACATTTGCTATTGTAAAAGGAAATAAAGTTCTCTATGTTTACGTTACTCTACCCTTTTTACTTCCGATGATTAGCATTGATACGACTTCTAATCATATTATGGCTGTGAAACCCGCCGTTTGGCATTTCTGACCATGGATTATTTAATGAAAAATATTCAGTAAATCATTCTTTACAATTATTTAAATTTATGAAAAGTCATTCATTTACTCCCCATATATATATATGCGGTATATATACTGTCACATTACGCTGTTAACTCGTTTCAAGACTCGCGACATAAGTCGAATAAACTGTTTAAAAAAGAACTAGACACCCTATAAATAATCCGTAACGTCAGTAGTCTAATAATATTTTTAAGCTTTGATATTTTAATTATTATTTTATTCATTTTTATGTGCCTTTATTGGATTTTAGGTGATTTTATGAGTTTTTAATAAGTTTGCTGACTGACAATTGCATAAACCAGCGTCAATACGCTGACGTAATGCGACGCACACAAAATGTCGAGCGTACCGATGTTCAAAACAAAAGCATACGACGCCACATAAATAAACGACGTCGTTTAGCTAGTGACCAATTACTACGACGCCATTTGAATTTATTTGATTAAATATGGATAGTGAAACTTAAGAACTGCTTAATTTATCGATAGCTTCATTCATAAAAATTATTTAATGTCATGGTTTTGTTATGGCAAAATTCAAAATCTAAAGAATTGTATGAATGCGTGATATATATATCGTTTCAGAGAACAATAAAGTTTCAATAACCAGCTCATATCCCGATTGGACGAATGGTCAACGTACTTTTGTACGCAGCGTAAAAAGTTGAACAAGAGTGAACTTATAGCGGAAGTAACATCGTCAGCATCGATACACCAACGCATTTACATCGCGTTACGCCTGTGAGACCCAGCCTTTAGTAGAGTTTTATTTTTTCCTATTAACAAAAAATCCGACGTAAAATCGAAATATAAAATTTAGAATCTAATTTTTAATAAGAAATAATAATAATTAATTCAATTAAAATCTATTAAAAATTACGTAAAGTGTCTCAATAACATCAATACGACTAATACGAATCCTGCGTATAGACGAAAATTTTTTAGATTTTTTTTTTTGTTTAGTTTTGTTGATTTTATTTAATATTTTAATTTATCGAATTAAATTTTTTTGCTTTTTCCTTTCAAAAGCAAAAAATTCAGTAGACAGGGGGTATATTGTTAATCGATATTAAGCGATTATGTGGCTTCTCCGTATAGTTTTCACAAGATAACTTGAACTCTTGTAAGAACCGAATGCTTTCAGTTATAAACAAAATTTGAATTGCACGATTCAAAATTGATATTTAACATATTTTTTTGTGTTATTTATAAGTTTAAAATGAATAAAAGCTTTTAATTAATTTGGTAAATTCAAATTCGCTATAAAATGTCATCCGAATCCATCGACACCGTTGTGGTGATCATAGATGCTCTGATAAAACTATATTTGATTTTTTATAATCTTTATATAAATTATGCTAAAATTAATCTTAAGTTTGTATTTTTTTCACTATTTTCTAATTTTATTTTTAATAATCTCATTAGCAATAATCATTAAACGTAATTTATGAGCGAAATCAAAGCATACTGATTGAAGATATTGGACGACATTTATAGATAAATAATAATCGAACGTGAAAAGAAAAATAAGTAGCATCCAATCAATCCTTTTATGGGCTACTGGTTTAGTCAGATCAAAAAGGAGATATTAATAAATGTAAGAATAAAAATTACACACATACACATACATATATATACTGTATATATACACACACATTAATTTATATATTTAATTATTTTACTGCATACAAATTTAAATTTTAACTTTTGCTTTCCATATATCAACCAGAGGCGTAATATCGAATTTTATAAACATTAATTTTTAAATATTTTCCTACTTATTTAAATATCACTTTCGGTTATACTTAATCGCACGGTTCATAATGTAATTTTAACGTCAATAATTAATTTTATGAATTATTTATGTTTGAAGAAAATATTCTTAAACAATGTCAGTTTATTAAAATTTCAAAATATCAAATAATAAAATTGTATAACACTTACTTTCCCTTTCTTCTGCGCTTGCTTTCACTCCTAAAACCAACAATAAAACGGCCGCACTGAACCATAATGTAGAATATTTGAAACACATCACGCTCTGCAGAAAGGAAAATAAATAAATAAGCAATAATTAAATATTCGGGGTTTGATAAGTATTCATTTATTTTTAAGAATTGCACAATAATCACTAATATCCAACCATTGAATTTTATTTATAATTTTGGATTTTTCAATAAGAAAAAAATCTTTTAACGAAGTTTTATTTCTCATAGTCGTAAAATAGGGGAGAGTTGCCTATTGCTTACTGGTCACCTAAATCGTACCTGAGAGCTATTTCGTTACATACAGTAACGAAATAGTTATCAAGTACGATTTAGGTGACCAGTACGCAATACGTGTTTTCTAAAACCATTTAAATTATCTTGAAAAATTTATTTTACAGTATATAATGAAGTTTAGGCCTATATTATTTTCTTCATATTCAGATTATATATTATTTAAATGATAATTAATAGTTTAATTTTAATTGATTTTTTAGCCTTTTTTGTGTAGCAGGCTCGGTGGTAAAATTTTGATTGTCCCTTTCCACTCAAATTTAGAGTATTAAGGAAACTAATTTAGATCAAATTTTAACGCAATTCCGAATATTTATCCAATAAATAGATTCAACCCAGACTAAATAATGTTAGCGATTAAGTTAAAACTTAAGAACTATGTTAGAACTTACAACTAAAATATGTCATTCACTATGAGAAAGAAACAATAGAACAGAATTAATAATAACCAACATAAACTAAACAACATTATTTATTTACTCAAAAAGGTGCTGTTTAGGTGAAAAATTTTACAAACATTTAATATAATATATAAAATGCTAAAATACTGGATTGCACATAATAATTATGTTTAAAGAATGACGTGGAAGTTCATTCAACGATTTTATCAAGTGTAATATTTCAACAATAGGAAAAATCATTTAGCAGATATTATTATTTTTAACACCTACGCCCCCCAATATCTAGAAAGTCCCGGGTTGAAGTTCAGAAAATCTGATCACTTTAGTATTAAGAATTCAATATAAGCTAGTTTCACTGAGCTTCAACTTCAGTTTCGTCTTCTGAAACTGAAGTTGCCTCAACTGAAGTTATCTTCTGAAACTCTCAGTTCAGAAGATAAATTCATTGAATTCATCTTCTGAATTGAAATCGGACAACATTCTTATTTTAAGTATAAACGTAAGCTGAGAATATTTTCAAGTTTTAATTATTTATGGCATAGGAGGTATAGAGAGTTGGTTACACAGAAACGTATGTTGAAATATCGTTAATAGATTGACAAGAAACGATTATATAAATTCAATTTCTTCTAACTCACAAGATTCTAATTCTGAACATTCTATATAATAAAAATTCATTTTTGATTTCTCTAGGGAGTAAAATAGTGAAGTTTAATTATATTTCCAATTTTATCTGAAAGTCAGTGACATTTTTCTTTTTTTTTTTACGTTTTTTTTACGTTCATTCACTTTATGTCGAAAGTAATTGAATGAAATTCATAAATCAGATCAAAATTTCCTTTCAACGTATGTATATATATATATTTTTAAATTAATTTAAACGATAAATTTATTCGATTTTTATTTATTTATTTATTTACATAAATTTCACCGAGTTTTGTTTACTCAATTTCGACATTTAATTAATAACTAATTAATTAAATAATCGATTAATCGATAATTAATTGTTGCAAAAAAATAAAAATAATAATAATAAGGAACAGCTTCTAAAAGTAACTATTTCCTGTATATAAGATTGTTCAGTTTGAACACAAATAAATTATTCTTTCTTTCTTTATTTTTTTTTCTGCCAATAAAACAATATTGACTTAAGAAAGACGAATTAAATATTTCTAAATATTATTTGCGTTTTTTTTTCTTAATGGTTCTTTCAATATACCAGCTTTTCTACATACAGATAATTAGTTTAGAGAATTCTTTATTAAAGGAAGTATCTAGGGAATTGGTATTGAATTGTTACAGTGGTATTGTGCTATTTAATTAGCTTTATTTATCCTTCTACTAACACGGCAAATTTGTTTTAAACAAAATCAATTAGAGATAATACTTAGATGAATGAATGATTAATATAAATTATTATATAATAACTTGTTAAATGTTTAACATGTAAATATTACGTATATTTCTAAAATAATTTCATAAATAAATATAAAGATATATCAAAAATTAATAATAAATCGGGTGAATAATTTAATACGCGTTTAATTTAATGGTTATTTAACGAAACGTCGTCAATAAAGTCATAAACTGATCTGAATAGTTTATGTGCAGACGAAACGATTATTTTCATATGAAATTTAATAATAGGCGAGTATATGAAATTTTTATTTCTGATGTGGCCTATTAAGGTTAACCTATAAACAAAACCTGAAAGACGATACTAGGTTCGGGATTATTAAATTATTAGTGATTATGCAGTTTTGTTTTAGATGCATTAAGATTATTACATAAACTCATCTAGAAGATACTGTTCTCGTTTTATTTTTCTGTTGTTATTTTTATGTGGAATAACTATAACTAGAAATTATCCGCTCATATAAACGAGCGGAAATATAATTTTGCGATTTAATCTAATAATACTGTATATAACGACGAAAAACACCTCCGTACTCGTGTAGCGAATCCAACATAGAATTGTAAAATGGCATCCATTATTACGTTACAGCGCCATCTGCGAATTCTGTCTTTTTAGAGGAACTACAATTTCAATGTA
>WUQG02408445.1:0-16561 GCA_011317285.2 Androctonus mauritanicus
ATATTATATTTGTAAAATATTTTCTATAAGTTTTGTATAAAAATATTTCAATTATTTTTTGAAATATGCATATATAATTGTTAATGTGATAGACTATTTATTCTTGATAATACAAATCGTAATAATTACTAATTATATCAAATTCTGTGTTAATTAATTTTTAACTCATGATATGAGTTAAAGCTTAAGAGACTAATGTCAATAAATTGAAAACCAAAGTACAAAACCAATTACAAGAAAATTGATTTTTTTTTATTTAATAAAAGATGATTTTTATACAAAGCATGTAAAACCAAAGATTTCAGAAATAAAAATAATAATTGTACACAAATTCATTTTTTTTAATGTGTTCAAAATTTTTAAAGGAATGGCTAATTGATTTCCCATGAGATAAAATGGAAAACTGGGTTTCAAGATATGAACTTTGAGTTTTGTACCATGGCCAGGAACAAATTAATTTCCTAAGTCGAGGTACTATTATATAGTATTTTTTAAAATTAAGTAGGTGTTTGCTCTTATTGACTATTGACTTTCATGGTATGGAGTCACACTGAAGGTACCAAAAAGCTGCATGTGGTAATATACCATATTACAATATATTATTTGAGTTCAATTACAAATCCTTAAGATTTAGAATATAAAATGAGATGAGAAAGTATGAATCATAAAAATCATAAAAGTTATTTATTATTGAATTGCTAAAAGCTATTTATAAGGTAATTTTCAGAACAACTAAAATTTTTAAAAGAACAAATAACAATATCTTTAAAGTCTTTGATAACATTATTTATGAGACTTGAAGGAAAAATATTTGCTATTATTTTAAGAATCAAACTATTTCTAAAAATTTTGATTTTTGTGATAGTGATTTTCATTTTATGTGAATTATGATTTCTTTAGAAGTTTTCAGATTAATTAACACTATAAATTTGTTTGTAAATATGCTCACATTTGTGCGTGTATGTGTAATAGAATAAACTAACTAGCTGTTGTTATAATATAGCTTTTAAATATCAAAATGCTTTTTCGTATTGATATAATTTTAAACTTTAATTCAATCTTATTTAGGTTTTAATGCAAAATACTTCAATTATTACTTTCATATAATAAAATAATTACAAATTAATGATAATATATTTATGCTTTTGTAGGAAAGATGCCAAGAAAACTCGTGATTTGTGGTGGAAAGGTCTACCTCCTAGTGTTCGAGGAAAAGTATGGCAACATGCTATTGGTAATGATTTAAATATAACAGAGCAACTTTATGATATTTGTGTTAGTCGTTCCAAGGAAAAAATTTGGATTTCAGAATCTCATTCAGATACAGGTGAATTAAATTATTAAGTTAAATTTATATCTGTATTTCCTTGTATTTTTCTATTAATAAATTAATTATTTAAATTAAATTATTATAAATAAATTATTTAATTCACATAAAAATTATAAATTCATTAAAATATATACATATATCTTCATAATATTTTCAATTGTAATATTTATATTAATTTTTTTTTTATATTATGATTGTCTTTCTTTTTAATGTGAAAAATATAATTTATCTACAGTTCCAAAAAATGAAGCACTACAGCAAATATACTAGAGGTCTAACATGGTATAACGTTTTCGGACTACTTGAGTCCCTCATCAGTACCAAATATACCTAACTTATACCATTACTATCGAACAAGTTTATACGCATTCTCAAAAATTGAGAATGTGTATGAACTTGTTCGATACGCATTCTCTAATACATGACCTCTAATACATTTGCTGTAATGCTTCGTTTTTTGGAACTGTAGTTAATAAAAAAGCAAAGTATTTAATAATATATGTTGTATATAGTTTATCTTTATATAACACTGATTTGTTTCAATATAGTTAAAGATTGCATCCTTGATTTCATATAATTCAGTTTGTTTTATACAATATATAAAGCTTGTTACCACCATTAGTTTTCATGTGTTCCATTTATTTCCTTAAATCATTTTGTAATATATGTATTGTCATCAGGAAACTTTTTACTTATATCTTATTTGTTATTTTATAATTCTCGTTATCTAGCAGTTATTTTATTGGGCTATGTGGCCTGCATAATACCATGTATTGCTTATAATTATTTCTCTAAAAATAAATGTAACATATCACATAGAATAAGACAAAAAACTAGCACTTCATGCAAAGCGAGATAATTTATTACGGTAGAATGTTTTCGGACGTAAATTTCCGTCCCTCATCAGTACCGTCAGTTACATTCATTCTATTATTCGAATTTATTATTGAACAAAATTCGAATAATAGAATGAATGTAACTGATGGTACTGATGAGGGACGGAAATTTATGTCCGAAAATGTTCTACTGTAATAAATTATCTCGCTTTGCATGAAGTGCTAGTTTTTTGTCTTATTCTATGTGATATAAATGAAGCAAAGTGGATTTAATTAGTACTGTAAATGTAACATGTTAACATTTTATTGTACTTTTTATAAAATATTATATGGAAAATGTTCAATGTTCCCTATTGCAATTTGTGAAATGTCAGTTGATTCTTGTATATTCTTATTACATATTCTTTCTTGTAAGATATTAATGTACATTAATAACTTACAAGAAAGAATCAGCTGATCAACAGAAATGTCTATTCTGATGATTTTCGTTTATTTCATATTGTTTAATAAGCTCCTTGATATTGTTAGGAAACCAAATTTTTATGATATTGCTCAGCACTCAGAAAACTGCTCTCAAAATACAAACCACATTGGAATTTTGCAAGCTTATCTTTAAGCTGGCAGAATTCCAATGTGGTTTGTATTTGTAAATTCCAAAGCTTAAAACTATGTCTACCAGTGAATAAGTCTTGATAAGTTCACTTGGCAAGAGCTGCTAGTAGGAGTGCTGTGAGCTATTCTCAGGTGTGTCCACTTGCAAAATTCCCTCTCAAGATAGTTTTCTCTCAGATGGACATGCACTCTAAGAATAGATATATATAAAACATAAATTAACACATACATGGACTGGATCCAGAGTTATCTTGAAAAACTGAAGGTATAAGACTCAGAATTGAACCTGGATTCTCCAAGATGATGCATGAATGCTTTAAAAAATAGCCATCTTGCTAAGATTTTTAGACCTAATACTATTGTGCACAATTAATTACAACTAGCCAATTGGCAGGAAATAATAATCATCTCAAAGAAAATTACTTTATTGAATATAAAGTAGCACTTTCAGAATTCTTAAATTCCCTCTTCAATTTTATACAATTAATTAAATTCTGTTTCAGTTCATTAATAGATTTAATTAATTATATAAAACTGAAGAAGGAATTTAAGATTGTATTCAATAAGGTAATTTTCTTTGATATGATTATTATTTCCTGCTAATTGGCTAGTTGTAATTAGTTATGTTAGTTTAAGCAGTGCAGATCTTTGAGAAAGCTATTGTACACTTAGTAAATAATAGTGTAAATATGTTTTACATATACAGGCATATTTACTATAATAGTGTACATATCTTATACAAGGATAATAAAGTTTTTGCAATGCTTTTTTTTTTTTTTTTTTTTTTTTCAAAATTTAAATGCATGTTTTGAGATTTAATATCCTTAGTCAAAATTGGCATTCATCATTTCATTGTTGATAGGTAATTTACTGGTGTGAAGACAAAATTAAAAATTATTAATTTTTACTGGTATTACTTAGATTGATTATATTTCTATATGTTATCATATTATTTATAATTTTTAAATGATGCTTTTATTTTACTGAATACAGAGATTTATCCATCTAACCTTTAACATCATTGAAACTATTTTAATGAAACAATAAATATTGCTGTCTAAAAATAAAATGTTTATAGATATCCCTCAGTTTATGAACTTTCTATTAATGAATTTTCAATTTAATGAAGACCATAAATCTATATTGCTTTTTTTGTTTTGTGAAAATAATTTTCATTTTTGCAAAGAAATTATTTCATTGTTGATCAACTGTCCACTGTAATTTATTTAAATTAATAATTTTCTTCACTGATTATATCAGATATAAATATTTTTGACTTCAAATTATTCAAGATGTTAAATTAATATCCAAATTAAATGATTGGGAAAAAATCATGTGAAAAATTCAATTAAGATTCTTAGTTAATATTTAGAAAATTTAACCATTCCTGACATATAATTCTCATAAATATCAATCTAAAATAAGAAAATGTTCTTATTTTAGATTGATATTTATGAGAATTAAGTCTTGGAAAAATAATTGGTTTCTTGGCTTTAGCTAAACTGATTTTCAATTATTATCAAATTTAAATAATATATAATATTTAAAGAATAATCATGTTAGATTATATAAAAAGTTACTCAACTACAAAATAGTTTAGTCAAGCTTTAATAAAACATGTTAAAATTCAATGGTTTAAGAATAGTAATAGTTTTATTTTATTCTGTTAATTTTCTGTTCAATAAAGTTCATATTTATTAATTTTAATTTGTATATATTTTAATATTATTCATATGAGAGAATGATGTAAGCATTCGTTAATTTATAATAATAATTTTATTTGAAAATAAATATAGACAAATGAACTACTTTTTTTTAATAGCAAATGCCAAAGGAAAAGAAGGTGCTGCAGAGTTTATTAAATTAGATGTATCTCGTACTTTCCCACAGTTGGGAATATTTCAAGAGGTAAATTATTTTTGCAATAATTTTTTATGATAATTATAATTAAATAATTATATTAATTGAATACTTACCCAGTTATTGGTGAGAGAGAGGGGGGACAAAACTGTTCTTAACCTAGGAATAACAATTTTT
Source organism: Androctonus mauritanicus (assembly GCA_011317285.2). NCBI lineage: Eukaryota > Metazoa > Arthropoda > Arachnida > Scorpiones > Buthidae > Androctonus > Androctonus mauritanicus. The sequence goes on from WUQG02408445.1 coordinate 4,816, forward strand.
TAATCATGCATTCAGATATGATTTACTGATGTTTTAAGCAGGGATTAGCATTCTTCAAGAAGACATTGGTCATTTTATAGCAATATTTAGGCTATTAGTTTTTAACCATATCTGTATTTTAATATTCAATTCTACTTATACAGTATTACTTTGCTGTTTTCCTTTGATGATAATTACATGTTACTATATTAGAACATTTGTTGAATGTTGAATGTTTTTTTGTTGAAGACAGTCAAATAATCTAGTTCAGCGGTGTCCAGTCTTTTGGCCTCCTTGGACCACATTTGAAGAAAAATCTGTCTTGAGCCGTACTTAAAATGTACTAATTCTAATGATAGTTGTTAAGCAAAAATAGTACAACAGTAAATAATGTACAGTATATGTATCCACCATGTTATTTGTCATAGCAGATACGTAACATACATATGCAAAAATGTTGTAGCATTATAATTTTTGACTTCTTTTTGTTCAGAAATTTTTTATAATCATTGAGCAGATCAAGAGTTTTAATCACTGAAATAAGAAATATATTTTAGAAAATGAAAATAGGAAATATAAATTGATATTTAAATAATAAAAACTTCATTAAGTACATAAAAATTTCAATGTTTTAAGTTGTTTATGATTTTATGTTGGGCTGCATTCAGTACAGCAGTGAGCTGCATGTAAGCAATGAGTTGAAAGCCCTGATCTAGTTGAAAATTTACTCTCTAAATCTGAGTAATTTTCAGTTTTATGATACTTAAAAAAAGTTACATGAAAATGTCTACTTTTGATGGTGGTTCCTAAAGTTTTTCAGTTGCTGAAATATTTCTTAAAATTACATATTTACAAACATTGTTTTGAATGGAAGTGCTTGATAGAGTTTAGATCTTTTTTAATCCATCTTGTCAATTTTATAGTCTAATATATCAAAGTTATTCTGGTTTTGGGATCATTTTTGAAATTTTAAGTAAAAATCAAATTTTTCATATGACGAACTATAAAATGCTTAAAAATGAAAAAAATATTATAGATAATAGGAAATATTGGTTAATGTTGTTAAAAGAAACAAAAATATATCTTAATTGTTTATTTTTTCATTTTAATGATATATCTTAAATGTTTTATTATTTCATTTTCACCAATATTTAACAAAAAACATGAAATTAAAATTTATACACCCTGTGGCCATTTAAATGGGTGTGACACTTTTATTGCTTTAAAGCAGTTATTTGCTTCCCAGGGAAATTGTAGTCAAGTCTACTTTACTTGCAGCATGTGGTATTAGGTAAGTTGCTATCCAATACCACATGCTACAAACCATCTGCTGTCCAAATACAGAACATAAAGAATAATACAGCTGTTTTATTTATGAGATGAGATCATTTTTATATATGTTAGGATTTTTAGAGAGAAATTTAAAAAATTTATAAAAAATACTGCTTAAAATTGTATAAATGATGTAAGAACAAATTAATAAGTATAAAATATTAATAACAATATTTCATTGAATTCATATAATTTTTTAAAAATTATATGATGTAATATCATTCAAAGTTACATAACTCTTGATTTTTATAAATAATTTCTGAAAATTTTGTCTGAATTTCTTCATTTGTGGCTTGCTTTGTTCGGAGGAGATACGGCTATCTAAAAATTTCATACATTTCATTGGATGGCTAAGATTTCATATAAAAAAAAAACATGTTTTCAGCAATCTCATATATAGAACAAAAAGGTTTGAATAAAACAAAACTCCAAAAAAATGCTCACAGTGTCAGAAAGAGGATGAAATTTAAAATTTTTAAAAATTTTGTTGAAAATTAATTAAGATATGATGATTTTTAATTTTTTTCATATTAATTGTCTAATTAATCACCAGCATACAATTATAGACAAAAATTGAAATGTCGGCACTCAAAGGATTAAAATTAATAATGATCACAAGTTTGCTTTGTGTTTATTTAAAATTGTTATTTTACTGTAATCTAAAATTAAATTGAAAAATATTTTTACTTTTAGGGTGGCCCTTATTATAGTGTGTTACAAAGTATGCTGGGTGCTTATGTAATTTATCGTCCAGATATTGGATATGTAAGTTTGCAGTCAATTATTTTAGCAAGAAATATTGTAAAATGTAATTACAGTTTTTACAATATTTTGTTTTAGGTACAGGGTATGTCCTTTATTGCTGCCATGTTACTTTTGAATATGGATGCTGTTGATGCATTCATTTGTTTTGCCAATTTATTAAACCGGCCATGTCAGTTGGCTTTTTTCAGAGTGGAGCAACATATGGTAAATATATATATGTATATCTATTTGCTTACTTATGTATATTAGTTATATGTATATTTATATAAGCATTATAGTATTCATATTTACATCCCAAGAATATATATCTATATTTTTGCACTTCACATATTGTAACATTTTTTTATTTTGATAATCTTTGTTGCTGCTATTGTTTTATAATATCTATTTCAAAAAATGTAGTTCCTCTAAAGCAGGGGTGTCAAACTGGCGGCCCTCGATGTGATTTTTTGTGGCCCCCAACGCTCTTAATTAAAATCGAAAATAATAGGCTATGTTATGAGATAATAGGAAGTAACTCTCGTTTCTTAACTATATCATATACTATGATGCACTAGTTTGATTTTAATGAAATGTAATTGTACGAGTTTTTTTCAATTTGCCTTACGGGACGTAATATGTATAGATGATACTGATATTTCAGATCGGTGACCCAAATTAAGTGCTTTTCTGCCAGGACTACATCGTTTTGTGGGAAATTTCTTACCAAAAAACAAAACTAAGAACCTGAATTTTTTGGATAGCCAAACATATAATCAAGTTCCAAACAATCCCTTTTTGAAGGACGAATATAAAGGTTGTGCTAATGGGCTTGTTAAAAGATTTATTTGTTGTGTTATTAACTTATCTAAAAATGTAAGCAGTTATGGATATTTGAATTTATAAAATTTTAATGAAAGCTTTTGTTTTTTGTGCAGAAAATGTGACTTTTAATGCTTAAGAGAAAAAAGAAGAATTAAATTAAAAAATCATGTATAATTCATACAATTATGCAGTATTATATATGTTTGTAATATATTCATTTGTCCACGCAATATTATTAATTATTCTATCTATATTTCTGAATCAGTATTCCAAAACGTAATTTAAAAAAAATTTAAATGTGATGTGGCCCGCGGCCATTTTACAAGCTCATTAAATGGCCCTCGGATTAAAATGAGTTTGACACTCCTGATCTAGATCATTAGAAAGCTTTTCATATTTTCCATTATAGATCGATTTCTCGTGATCGATTTCGTGATTTCTCATGATTACAACATAAAAGGCGGTGCTCATTTCTTATTGTTTAATCGTTGCTCTGAATAATTGTTCGTACAGATGATTCATTCATTGAATTCTCACGTGCTATTTTAGCAAACGAGGAGCGTTCTCGTGACATTTTATAATTTCAAGTTTCTTCTCTAATGTCAATCAGCTGCGTTTTTTTGTTACCCCAACAGTGTCCTATTTGTTTTGTCTCTTTCCACCCATACTTAAATAATGAAATAATATTAAATATTAATATTAATGGAAATAATAAACTGCAGCGGGAAAGAAAGTGTCTACGTGAGAGCCAATCGAAAAACTACTGTATAAACGTGGCTCTCGACCATTAGACTGTCACCTGCGGCGCTTGGAGAGTCGTCTATCAGTGTTGCCGATGTTAATATGTGCAATAATAAAAACCGCGTTAGACTAAAACCCGCGTTATTCAAAACCGCGCTATACAAGGTATTACTGTACATAAATATCATATAGAAGAGATCATTTTCGGAATATAATCAAAAATCAGAGTATTTTGAAAGAAGTCAAAGTAAAAATGTCCATTTTAGTAGAATTTTGATGGCCGAGAAATAGCTTCCTAAGTGATTTTTTTCAAAATATCAATGGTATGCGTGTCATATGCATAATAAATGGGCAAATCATATTTTTGAAAGAAGCATGAAAAACATTTAAAGTGATATATTACTTAATACTATAGAATAAAAATAAAAATTGGGACTCAATTTTTATTTTTATGGTCATATGGAGCCCTATATAACCACATTGATGCCGAAATATTCTGTAGTAATACTAAATTTAGAAGTTTTGTTTTAATGCTTAAGAGAATAACTATTATATTTTAGATTTATATTTTATGCTACAGAGCAGCGGTTCCCAACGTTTTTTCTCTCGCGTACCTTGATTAGGGTTTCCTTTTATGAGTATTGTTTCTTTTCATTCCTCCTTTCGCACATATCCTTCAGAAAAGATTTTTTCAAATTTTTTTAGGCTAGCTAAATAATCAAAATTAACACAGTATATTATTTATTTGTAATTTTCTATAACAGCGGTTCCCAACCTGTGGTATCTTCTAAACGTACGCAGCGGAGAGGTTGGAAATACGCGAAAATAATATTGATAATGATGGAAAATATCAAAAAAAGGAGTTAAAATAAAATAACAAAACCAAATGTTGAATTAATTGAAATAATTTTTTAAATGAAAAATAAAAGCCAACAAACTACTGTAATCTAATGATATTTGTTGGCTTTTATTTTTCATTTAAAAAATTATTTCAATTAATTCAACATTTGGTTTTGTTATTTTAACTCCTTTTTTGATATTTTCCATCATTATCAATATTATTTTCGCATATTTCCAACCCCTCTGCTGCGTACGCCTAGGAGATAGGCCTACCACAGGTTGGGAACCGCTACTATAGAGAATTACAAATAAATGATATGCTGTGTTAATTTATTTTAACAGTAGTTTTTATCACATTCCCTAAATTTTGGACTTTTTCTTTCTTTTTTATTCCTGATTAGGCTGTTTTATTATGCCATTGTTATGATTACTTATTGCATTTAGAGATTTAAAAATAAATTTCTAACTACACTAAGTAAATAAATTCAATGCTATGTCAGGTTTTGTATACAATGCATTAAGGCCTTGAATCTTAACTATAATATAATAATTATCCAATTAATATTGATATAAATAGATCAATATTAGAATCGATCGATGAAATAAAAAATTGAGATAGAAAATCTTTATGGATAGATAAAGGAATTTTTCTATGTTCAGAAAAATTTTAATATTGTTTTATTAATTTTGCTTGATATGTAGTGCATTTAAAGTTCAACAAATTCATGCGACAAAATTATAAACAATATATAATCATAAGACCGGTATCACACTAGGAGATTTCTACAGGATTTCAATGTACGCGACAAGGATAGGGTGAAAATTGTGTAATGTGATATTTCTTACGACTGTACACGACAATGAAGTGATGCGATTATTCGCTGTCCGAATTTTAAACGATTCGTCGCATACGATAACCAATCAACAGTAAGCTCGATTATCACGTGACTTACAAGGAAACGAAAGCACGGAGTTGTGCATCATGGCTGCTATCCTCCATGGCTAACACGGTTCTCATTAAATTATCTTAACAGTCTTGGACACTTTTGTTCTTAATCCATTTTTTTATTCTCTTTGCTTGTGCTTCGAATTCTTCTGCAACCAACATCAAAATTACAACTTTAGCGAGATATGTGGTGGCCATGTTTGTTTATTCTGTTCACGATATCGTTCTAAAAACTCGTTTCGTGTAATCAGAAATTTTCAAACCGATATCTCGTTGATTCGATATCGCGGGCGACAAAATCGGTTATTGATCGTATAAAGTACTCCTCACTTAACGACTTACCTGTTTAATGACTGCTCAAACTTACGTCCGAGCTTACGACTTTTTTTTAAACGAAAAATTTGATTTTCGCCCATATGCGTCGCTTACGACTACTATTGCATGTAATTCTCCGCACTCATAGTTCCAAAAAATCTGATGAAGAAAAATCTTTTGTACATAATTAAGATGTAAATGTCTACGGGCATGAGAACTTAAGAGAGTAATTTGTCCTAAATATATACGAACGAGTTACTCACTTCCGACCAAGTCGTGAGAATGGAACTCGGTCGTTAAGTGAAGAATAACATCTGTAGTGTGATACCGGCTTAAGAGATATTAAACAATAAAAAAAATTATATTTTGTTTGTTTAATGATTCAAGAATTACTAAATTTTAAGCGTTACTTTTTAAATTTCATTAGTCTTATTAAACATAAATCTATAAAAATTATATACAGTATTTGATCGCCGACTAGAAAATGGATTCAGTGTTTTCTATTATTATTGTTTGTAGATTATTCACAATTATTCAAAATTACAGTTTGCTTACAAAAACTAAAATTTTCCCTTGAATAAAATTCAAAACGAATTACAGTACTTACTATAGCAGCAAGATTCGCAACGTAAATTGGTTGGTTTCCTGATTCGTCAGACATTTCTTCTTCTGTAAAAAATGTCATCTTTTGTTTGAATTCGACTGTTCCATCATCTGTATTCCATCGTGTAATATTTTTTGACATTTCTATCCTAAAATGGAAATCAAAAATTATCATGCATTACAGATGTACGGTATATATATATTTGAAATTTTATTATTCGTTTACAGGGAATTAAAATTTTTCATTTTGTTTTTAATTAATAAGTAATTTTATTTTTTGATTTAATCCATTCAAAATCGTTGCTAATTAACCATCAATTGTTAAAATTTTAGACTATTTCTTTATCAAATTATGATAATTAGAGGAATGAAATGATAAAATTTAATAAGTTATTGTTAAGACGCCTTATCTAAGACATTAAAAATTGTAGACGTATAACAATTTTGCATTTTAGAGTGTGAAATCAATCTTTTCACTAAATCCTATCCCCCCAAAAAAACTGAAACTAGTACTTCATATAACAATATTTCGTTCATAAATGTGTCTATATAAATCTACACAGAATCATAGATAAATTGAAAATTTAAGCAGGAACAAGATGAATTTTCTACTGTATAAGCAAAATATTCTGGATCACTTGATATTTTAACAAGAATATTTATATACAGTAAACTCCCGTATAATACGCTCTCCTATAACGCGACTAGTACTCATATAACGCTATTAACAATCCCGTATAACGCATAGGATAAATTTATAATTTTTTTAATGCTACTTATCAGTTACTTATAATATTCATTGATTGTAATAAAAACCAAACTAAAACGATGTTTATTTCGTTTCCATGACAAATGTTAACAACTTTTCCGTCGGGTTATACGAATCCGCTTTTTCGGAGTCCGTGTTATATGAGTCTATTAGTATATAATATTTTTTAAAATTTAGTTACCTGTATTCTGTTTTGTTTTTTCCTGTATTAAAAGAAACTTTCTTTAAAACAAGTTAATAATACTCTGCACACAATAAAATCATATTTGAAACTAACGCACATCTCATTACGTGATCAGTGCTCAGAGACAAGTTTAAATTTGTATTAAATCGTCTGATAATGTATGTCTCGCATAACGGAATTTCTTATAACCCAGAACGTATCCCCCGCGTTGTACGGAAATCAGTTGTATCTATTATAGCTGTAATTTATAACACATTTACGTCTTTGATCGCAATACTTTCCAATTCACCTACAGTATAAATAACATCATCAACATCGCTCCCATATTGTCGTGAGAGAATAACAATCAAAGAATATATATTCATCAAACTTCGTCATACAACATCTTCATCTGTATGAAATCAATTTATTTATATTCGAATATCTCGTTCAGCAACCAAATATTAACAAAAAAAAATAAAAGTTAAATTTACCTCAGTATGAAAGGTCCTACTTCACTGAGAACAGGTGGTTGTCCTCGAGGAACTTCGTTTGGATTAGTTATGTTGAACATGTAAATCTGTGCATAAAGTCCCATTGGAGGATTCGCCCAGTTATCTGTTATGCTACCTCCTTCTTTTAACTTCATATTCTGGAAATATTTATGCAATTAATGTAATTACTATAGATAAATTTAATTATTAATAATTTATTGTTTTTTGTTTAACGAAACTGTTATTGAAATGAGATTCTTTCCAATGAATGCTTTTTTAACTTTTATATAAGATTATTAATTATATAAAAAAATAAATGGGATACAATAGTCGGCCGGATTGGCTGCGTGGAAACGCTTCGGTTTTCCACTCTGGAGGATCCGGGTTTGAGCCTCGGGTGCCGCCCCTTGAAAGTATTTATCATGGGGTCCGGGCCTGGCCCGTCGATCCCCGTCCTCCACAATCCAGCTAACCCCTCCTCAGGAATGGGCAGCCTGTGGAAGGGCTTGTTTCCCCCGCCACTTAGTATTCTTACTGAGTGGAAAGTGGCATCATCTATTGACAAAAAAAGGGATAAAATATAAAATTACTATATTCTTAAAATTGAATATTCTAATTGAAATATTTTATAAAAAATACATAGATTTATTATGTATCTGTTACGCCCAAAAACCGAAATCGCACAATGATCAAAAAAGCAACCACAACGCATTGTGGCCAGTTCCAAATGAGCGAACACCGATGCTCAACATTATTTCGCTTCGTGGCTATCATGAGATAACCACAACGCGTTATGGACAACTCTCCACAACCAATACATATTCTGAGCGTTTTAAAACCGGCTACAATGCGTTGTGGCTGTTTTTTCAGTCATTGTGCGATATCGGTTTGACAATGTTCCTTTAATTAGAGGTAACCACAATGCGTAGTGGATGGACGACTAACCATCGATGCTCAACATTATTTCGCTTCGTGACCATCATGAGATAAACACAACGCATTGTGGCTGTTTTTTCGGTTATTGTGCGATTTCTGTGTTTGTGCGTAATATATCTATGTATTTCCTATAAAAAATATTTGTTATGCAAAAATGAATATAAATTAATAAATAAAATAGATTATCTACAATTTTTTAAAACCTGCAATTCATAAATTCATAAATCCTGCCGTGCATAGTGATGTTTCATCACTGCGGTGCATAGTGATGTTTCATCACTATGCACCGCAGGAATCGTTCGCCTTCATTCAGTAGCGCATCAAATGCTGCAAGCTGAGGTCCATTCACTGTTCCTTGCGGTGTTCAGTCAGCATACGGGTCACCTACTATCATCACTGACTTGCATCCCTCAACCGTTAAAAACTGAATTATAGCTTGCATATCCTTCTTGGATGGATTTTCAATCATACCAGCCATCTTCAACGTTACGTCACGCGTTTAAAATGACACAAGTGCACAATTTGAGAACAAGAACATGAAGAGTTGATAGACTGAAATGTTAACTCAGCATGTGACGCGTTTCGAACGGGTTTCATTTGAACACGCCTTATATTTTTATCTTAAAACTTTTGTAGCGTTTATTGATGTATATTGTGGAGACCGAGAATTCGGGTCGGATGCAAGATGTCATTCCCCCACTTCATCGAAAATTTTGAACGGAGCGACACCTTAAAAGGAAAACAAACGATAAAAATATTATACTACCCGGCAGCGGCGGGCCTACAGCTATCGAATCGAGGCCCGGGGCGTAAGTCTCCCTGCGGCCCCCCTAATTGGAATGATCCCCATACAAAATGTCAACACAAATATATATAATCAACATTTATTTAATCAAAATTAAATAGTTAAAATGATTTGGAAAACAAAAAATCTTAAGAATAAAGAAAAAACCACTTAGGCCCTACATCTAGTAAACAAATACAGTATATATTTTAAATATCTTATTAATCTGCCAGTTTTGATGTTTTGCTGAAATGTTTTTAACTTTTCTGTCAATTAAAAAAAGCTAAAATTGTTTTTTTTTTTTTTTTGCCAGCTTTGACTTCTGAAAATTTTTTTTATCGCTTCATCAAAATTAATGTTTTTAGCTACTGCATTTTCAACGGAAAGGATGGCCAAACCGTTAAGTCTTACCTAGCTCATCGCTGATCGAAGATGACTTTTAATCAACTTCAACTTTGAAAAGCTTCTCTGGCAAGAAGTAACTGAAACACACACTGTTAAAAAAGTCTTTAGTGCCAAATATAAGTTAGGGATTGATTCTTGGGAGTCCATTTCCACAATAGACTTTAACATTTTCAATGCAGACCACTTTTTAGCTTCGTCGTTTTCAACTTTTGCTGCTCAAAGATATCGTCTCAACCGTTTAATTTCCGGTAAGATTTCATTTTCTCTCTCATCAAAAGTTTCCTTGACGCTTGAAATCAACTTCGAAAGTTCTTCAACGCTTGTAACAAACTTTTAAACATAAACACGGCAATTCTATAAACATTAAATATCAGAATGATATTTGTAAGGTAAGAAAACAGTCAGGCAAAAAAAGATGAAAATTTATTAAAAAAAAAAAAAAAAAGATCTAGATATCAGATCAGTGGAATTTCCGAGATGTACAGTTTTATAGATTGTTCGAATAATGATTCATTCATAACAAAGATTTATCATCATCAGCATGTTAGATATATACGATCGACAATTCCATTGTGTTAAATATATGTTTTATCCTGAAAATAGCAACGATTTGACACTGATCTTTTTGTAAATTTTATTCTATTAACTAACCTTTATCGAATGATACAAATTTCATTCTAATTTACATTTTAAATAAACTCCAAACATACAATTTTTTAATTTTTAATTTAAAAACCAATATAATAATAAATAAATAAATAGGTCTATATAGATTCGTAAGCATATATATATATATATATACAGTCAGTGACGTGCCAAGGAGGCGGAGCGGGCAGACTGCCCTGGGCCTCTGATCAGGGGGCCTCCGAAGACCCTAAAGTTTTAAATATATTCCAATAGTTATATATAGGAATATAAAAAGGGGACTTTGTATTCTGGGAGGATTATTACGTATAAATATGTCATGTTTATGTTTAAAATTATGTTAGAAGCGCTGATGCTATAACTTTATAAGATATGAACAGTTTTCCATCCCTCTAGCCATGCGCCCGCCTTCATACGGCACCTCGGATGATAGATACGGCTCTATGTGAAGAAAGTGGGTGAGCAAGCGTGTGTCAAAATACTGTTATAAACTAAACAAGTTTAATAAATTTTTCTCTAGATTTAAGGAAAAGTTGCACAATTTGGCAACATGCCTTTGTGGGTGCCAAAAACAACCCCCCAGAGGCGAAGTCTCAACCCTCTAGGACAGTGATTCTCAACCGCCATTCCGCGGAACACTAGTGTTCTGCGAACTATTCAAGGTATTCCGCGGAATAATTTATTAAATAATTAAGTATTAAACATTTAAGTAATCGGAATATTTTAATAAAAACAATTTTGCGATATAAATTGAACAACTTGGCAACACGTCTATTCGTCCTATTCATAGAGATAAAAGTAGTAGACTACTTCTAATTCTATGGTCCTACTGCTACCAACGGTTTTTAGTTTTTATTTGTATCTTGTATTCATAGAGATAGGAATAGTATATCTAGAGTGCGCATCTCCCAGTCACCTGAATGGAAGCAGTTGAGGAAACTGATCGCCATATTGGATAAGTAAGGCGGGGCAGCGATGTATATAGATTTTTCATTTTTTTCTTTATGAAATGGTCAAATTATCACTATTTTGATTGAGCATGGAAAAATTAGTTAAATGAAGTCATTTTGTTATGAAAATATTGAGTAAGTTACTTTAAATTAGTAAAATACAGTTGGAATGCTGAAGGTAAACAATGTATTTTTGATTAAAAAAATTGTTTCAGATTTAATATGTATAGAGTGATAACATGTATAATATAGTTTGTATTTCTTTAAATTGATTA
>WUQG02408456.1:0-16559 GCA_011317285.2 Androctonus mauritanicus
AGTTTAATATAAACAAAAATAAATCAGTCTTGCAGTGGAATTCCTCCACTCTCCCCAAAGACAATATCCTTCCCAAAGTAAAAAATAATAATAAAATAAAATTTATGATATATATGTAATTTTTTTTATTTAATTTGCAACCTATAAATTTTATCTACATAACATTTTCTCAGATAAAAAAAAAAATCGGTGATCTTCATTTGTAATTATGATTTAAACTCATTTTTTGAAGCAAAATCATGAAATCATGCCAATTTTTGATAGGAATTATTTCAATAACACCTGAATTATCTTGATATTCAATATATCTTAACATAACTTCAAGCACTTTCTTTCCAAATGACATTTTTTTTGTTGTTTTTATTTTTGCTCATAGTTCAATAAAAATGTGGTCTGTTAAAGTGAGACTGGATAAGAGAGAGTCTACTATATTTAAATTTGTAATTAATATTTAATAAAAAGTAAAAAAAATACAATATTTATTTATTATAATATATAATTATTAACTTACATTTAAAAAAATATAATATAGTAGCAATACATGAAATTTTTTGTATTTATTATTTTCTCAAGAAAAATAGTTGAAAATAATTATTATTTCTGTTTTTTTAGTTATATCCATACCATTTGCTGATAACTAATAATTATAGGTTACCTCCAGATATTGACAGATGTCATTTAGAGGTATAGAAAGTTTCAATATTTGCTTTTAATTTTATAAAATTTTCTTATGTTTTACTTAATTAATTATATATTTTAAAATTTAATTTTGAATTCTTTATTAACAGAGGCATTTATCAAATGAAGAATTTCATGCAATTTTTCATATGACTCGTTTGGAATTTTATCGTTTGCCTGAATGGCGGCGCAATGATTTGAAGAAACGAGCTAAACTTTTTTGAACAGCTAATAACAGAAGCATAGCATTGATAATCAATAATTGTAAAACATGACTTATTGCAACTCTGATTTACAGTCTACACATATGGATCTAAATAATGCATCTAGCATTATTGTTTTATCTATTATACTTTTGTATTCCATGACATAACTGTTAATTATTATAATATTCATGATGAATATTATATTTTTATTTTTAAGATAGTAAATAATTATTAATAATTTAAAATATTATCAGATTTCCAAAATATCTTAACTAAAGCAAATGGTGTTACTTTTCAAAATTTGAAAGAAATTTATATAAATTAAACTTTTCCCATAATGATATGATTTTATTTTTAGCTATAATTTTCTCTATAAAAATTCAAAAGCTCATGATTAAGAAATTTCATAGGGAAAAAACTATTATTTTAATTAAAATATTAATTTGCTATTAAAATTTAAGTATAATTTTGTTATTTTTAATTAATTTATTTAAAAGCTTAAACTAAGTTTTTATATGCAATTTTTATTTTTATTAAATAATTGACTTTATATTATATATATAGATATGCCAATTTTAAAAGCATGCAATATAAATGAAATATTAAATATGTTTTCATTTTATTTTTTTAAATCACTAATTTTCAGATTTAATAATTTATTGATAATAATCAGGAACTTTAAATAGAAAATATGAAAATATTCATTAGTTGAGATAAAAAGAAATGAGATTTCTTAGAAATATAAAAATATTTACAATATATTTTATTTTAGTAATGTTGATTTTATTTGAAAAGTTCCTGATTATTTAAATTATTATTAAATATGAATATTTTAAACTGTTAAATAATATAACTTTAATTATACAATATTATATGAAGAATAGTTTTACTAATTCTAAATTAGCTATTCTGAAACTGATATTCATCTTTTACTTTCTTAAATATTTTAAACCTTATTATATTAAAAATTATAAAGCTCCAGAAAGATAAAAAGCTATAGGTATGTAAAAAATAACAAAACAATGAAATCATTGGAAATTTTGATTAAAAAAAATTATAATATTTTGTATATAATAATTATATATAAAAATTCCTTGATCAGTCATTCTCATCAAGATTTCTAATAATTTCATTGTTTTGTTACTTTTTTATATATTATAGCATAACTCCTCTCACATTGGGCTCTTCAATTTAATAATGCATTATATATAAATTTCTATTAAATATACTAATTAATATTAATATTTATAAAAAACTTTTGCAGAAATTATTATATTATTATATTTATAATATAAGTAATTTGAAAATATTATAAAATTTGAAGTAAAGTTCATTTCTGTTGAAAAGTATCATAATTAGAAATATTCTAATAATAATTTAAATTTGAATTTCACTTTCAGAATAATAAATCTAATGCTACTTAATGCAATATTCAATTTATCTAAAATTTTTAACCAAAATTTATTAGAATAAATATTCAAACAAAAATATATAATAAACATCAAAACATTTTACAGAATGTAAAATTTACAAAGCATTTATAAATATTTTTCTAATAGGCAGCTTTCATTATACAAAATAAAGAATTGTAAATATTATTTAAATTTTCTTTGATTGTGTAAATTTTGATACTTTTAATATTTTACATTAAATGCATTTTTGAATATTCCTACATTAATTTCCATCTTAAAAATTTATATTATATGCAATTGATTGATCAGTTTATTATATTAAATATAATACTTTATTCTATTTTAATACAGAGACTTGAATTATAAAATATTTCTATATTATAGTTCTCTAGTTATAAACATTTATACATAAACAAACAAGGCATTTTAATTTCATATTTTTGAAAAATTCAAAAAAATTTTAAAATTATGATAGAAAAATAATCTATAAAAAATATTTCATAATCCATATATATTTAATATAATTCATAAAGCTTTGTAATATTACATGATGATGTTGTTTCTGCCAAAAAATCTCACTTTATAATCAAATATTTACTTGAGAAACTCAAAACAAGACACTGATAATTTTTCCAAACCATAATATACATCATATAGTACAGTATATATCAGGGGTGACCAAACTTCATGTTACTATGAGCCATATAGGGGAGTCTTAAATACTTGAGAGACACAATTAGTTTCTCTATGCCAATGAGAACCACATCAGTTAGGTAATCTTAACAATGGTTTCAAAAATTGCTTACAATATATTTCATATGAATTTATTTGTACAGATGCATATTGCTATTTATAATATATGAACAAATTACCATTATATTACTTCTTTAAATCAACTAGGTATTTGCTTCTTATTAACTATTGACTTTCATATATGGAGCTGCATTGAAGGTACCAAAGAGCCACATGTGGCTTGCAAGCCACAGTTTGGCCATCACTGATATATACAATATATTTTGTACTTATAAAAGTAATTTCAGGTTACAAACTTTTCAGTTTAGTAATGTATTATAGTTCATAAATAGATAAATGTATTTATCTTTTAATCATAATTCATTTCTTTATTAAAGTTATTAATTTTTGCATGACTAAAATATTATGTATTTATGATATATATCTTTATATGCATAAAGATATATTATTATATTGAATATAAACTTTCAATAGATGTAAGCAAGAAAAAATGAATAAAAGTTTTGTTTTTTCAAATAAAAAACATTAAAATAATAAAATGTTATCTAATTTGGATTAATAGGAAGAAGTTAGTTTGAATTATTGAATAGTTCAAATTATAAAATATAATTATAAGTAAATATTTTCAAGTTGTAGCTTATAAAACAAAATAAATTCATTTACAGTTCCACAATATATTTTAACTTACTATTAAAATACAAATAAGATAATATGTAATATTCAATTTATGTTGAATATTACATGTTGTTCAACAATGTTACAATGTTGTTCTTTCAACAGGAAAGAAAAATTTTGACTAAATTGATGTTTATAATAAAATTTCTGTTTATTCACATGAAAATAAAATACATATATATAAAACTGGAGATAGTCCAAATTAGTGACGTTTTATTATATTATAGTTAGTTCTTGACTTATGACAGGGTTCTGTTCCAATGTCTCCATTGTAAGTCAAAGACATTTTAATTCATGATTTCTCTTTTAATATTTTCATAAATTATATTTCTATTTAATTTAAACAGTTAAAAATGTATAAATTTACATAAACATTTATAAATTATTTATTAGCACATATACAATTAAATACATAAATACAAAATTAAGAAAGAAAATTTTAAGAATTTTTCATCAGTAATATTATTTCTCTTACTGGACATGATAGGATTATGATAACATACAAAATTGTGATAAGAGAAATGAACACTTTGACTGCTGATAAGCAACTAGTATGCCAAAGGCTGTGATAAATTAGAAGTGTGAATCAGACCAGTGGCTATTGCATATTGTTGAAAGGCTTTGCTTTCCTTTTAACAACATACAATAGCCTAATGATGATGCTGTGATGCGTATACAAAAGCAATGTGATATTTGTATGTATATGCAGGCAGAAAAGTTGAATTACAGAATTTTTAATAATAATTTTTGGCTGGCTGTCATAAGTTGAGGACTACCTGTACATTATTTCTATGAATATATATATATATATATATATACATACATCTGATAGTTTATCTCTCATTGTATACTATTTTAATTTTACATGTTTGATATTTTTTGAATTATAGAAATTTAATGTCCCAGATATGATTTTAAAATTGAGACAATTAGCCAATAAAAATTTTATAATTTTATAAAAACCAAAATTTCACATATTTATTATATTTTTAAAATAATGAGAAATTGTTTCTTTAATTTTTTAAATAAAAATATAAAAATGAGATCATTGTAAAAACAAATTTAATAATCAAATAAAAAATTATTTTTGAATTTTTGTTTAATAGAGCTCAAATTTAAAGGCTAATAATTGAATTTAATAAGTATCAAGCATTTAGGTTATTAATTTATTTTATACATAATTTTTAACTAAGATAATATTATTTAAGATTTAAAATAATAAAATTAAAATTTAAAACTGTAATATCAAAATTTTAAGCACTGCATTTTAATAGTACATATTATAATTATAAAAAAAGCAATAAAATGCAAATTAAATTTATTCAAGTATTATTTAACAAAATATTTATATTGAAAGTACCATAATTATATGATAAATCCTTCTTAAAAGATTTCAAATCAAATCAAGTTAGCAAACATTATTGTTTATTTAAAAAATTTTTAAATGAATTTAATTTATGTTATTTGTAAATGGTTTCATGATATATTTTATGATTAAATAATAATTTTCTCATTATAGTTTTATAATTTGATTTATAAAATATATAAATTATAAATATGCATCCAATGCAATTTCAGTATTTTATATTAAAATTAAAATTCATATTAAAATATGGATTTCTAATATTCAAATTTGAATAAATTAAGTAATGTAATTTATAATGTAGTAAATTCTCAACAGTTAAAAATCTTTCTTGTTTAATATTCAGTTTGAAGAATTTGGTATAGAAAAGATTATTTTTCTTGTTGTTTATAAATTGCTTATTATTGGCATATGTATCATTATATACAACATGTGCCTTTCAGATCTTTGTCTTTGTTTGTTGGAACATTTTAAAAAATAGCATTGAAGATATAACATTACTTGAATGTTTTATTTCTAAAATAATAATGAGATTTTGCAATAAAGAAGCAATTGCCATTTCAAAAGAAAACAATATTTATTAATAAAATTACACATAAATTGATTTTTTTCATATTTGTTCCAAACATTTCAGTAATTTGAAGTGACTTTCATTTCTATTCATTTTGAATATCAAGATGCTACTATATATTTAAAAAGTAATTTGCATATCTTTCAATAGATTTAAATTTGAGATGTATAAAATATAAAAATAAATAACAAAGTAATAACAATAAAATTAAATTTTAAAATTAATGCTTGATACTTTTATATTAAACAAATAGTGAGAAATTACTCATTGAAAAAGGAATAAAATTAATCATATTCAGAATTGTAGTTTGTTAACTGCAATTATAAATTTTATCTCAATTTTAAGATCATATATACGATTTTTAGATTAAATATTAAAAAAAAAGGTATTTTAAAGATTATATAATTTTTATTTAAAGTTTTCTTTCTGTTTATAGATCATTATGTATGCATATATTTATATATACAGAGTTTACTCATTTATTAGTTAGCTATTTTCCTAATTTTCAATCATAAGTCAAATGATTGGAATTAGGTGCCGTAAATCTGAAAGTTGATTCTATTATTCAATATTAATAATTTATATGTTGAAAATAACAATATTAAATCTTTTTATTATTATGATTGAATCCACTAATGCTGATCTCTTCACTTATTTTAAAAATTCTAGCTTTCAGTTATTGAGCAGATTGTCAAATGGTTATATTCATACTCATATATTTTGGCTTTTCTTTCTTTCCTGTGATCTTTTTATTGTGCATATCATTTCTAATGATATGGTGTTTTTCTTATGCATTGATGTGCTATCAATAAAATTCTTCTCATCAATCATGATTAATATTATTCTGTACTGTTAGTTGTGAAGATATATTATCTCATAAATGGCCAAATTTATTTCAAAACAGTCAACATTGAAGATGAAAATCTTCAAATATTATAAATATCATAATAAAATTTAAATATTTATTTCATAATTCAAATTTTTCATAAATTATAGATATTATCCATAATATAGTTCTGCCAAATAATTATTAAACATCAAAAAACAAAATAATAATAGGAATTAAATCTACTATATAAGAAGCTCTAGTTTTAAATATTTATCAAAAGATTTTAATTTATAATAATTCATTAAGAAATGCTTTAAAGTGGCAAAGCATTTCTATACATTTAGCTCAGAGATGGCAAATCTATGACATGATGGCCAAAGTGACATGCTAATAGATTTTTCAAGCAACAAAACTTGGAGTTGATGCTATATAATAAATCAAGCTCTATATTATATAGTGTTAATAAAAGCAAGAGAATTAAGTGTTTTTGGAGTTGATGTATATTTGCTTAAAATTTAGATCATCATACAGAATAATTTTTTAGAAATTTAGCCATTTTTGGCACACATTCTTAAAAAGCCTCATTACCTCTGATTTAGATTATCCAAAATGTGGTCTGTTCATAAATGAAATGTAACTTATGAATTTTCTAAAATACTTTAATTTATAATTAATTTATCAGTTATAATTCAATATGAATTATTATTGCTAAAAAATAGAGTATACAAATTAAAATAATTAAAACATTTCATGTAAGAGCAATTGTCACATTCAAAATGCATAAGATCTTTAGCATAAAATTTGTGCAGTCCATTTGAACATCAGTTTTTTAATCTTGCAGCTGTGCACATATGAATTTTTAATCATGCCACCCATTTATGTCTTTATTCTATTATAAAAATTTTATTATGTTATTTATCATGTAATTAATATATCACTTATCTCTTACTATTTCAATTTTTTTTTATAATATTTATGAAATGATAATCATTCATAATCAGTTTAAATTAATATTTAAAAAACTAATTTATTAAAATATTAGAAATTATTTTTTTATTTTAAAAATAAAATTTCATTTCCATTAAGCACTTTTTTTTAATTTATCTAAAGAAAATTTTGTATTTTGTTTTCATTTCTAAATCAGATATTTTCAATTGTTTTTAGTTACATATTCCAAAAAATCAGTTTGTTACATATTGTTTCTCTTAAAAATCAATATGAATATTTTTCATTTGTTGCTAAAAGTTTATTATGTCAATTCTGATTACATACATAAATCTTAAAATTTTTATCTATATATGATCTTTAATAAAGGTTTTAAAATATAATTTAAACATATTAGCAATCTAAACTTATCAATAGCATTAATCATATTCAGTGCCAAAAAGGAAAAATCAACATATTTCTAATTGTTAATAATTAGATTTTTCAAATTTATAAATATTTAACTTATTAAATTCACAAAACTCTTAATAAAACTTTTGAACACACACATTTTTAATTCATCTACATTTGTGTTCATCCAGAAAGCAAACCACCTGAAATGAATGAATGCTTTTCAGATATTTCAAAACATATCATCTAGCATTTAAATAATTTTATTATATATCTCTTGATTAAAAATTTTTATCTAATGATATGTATACTATAGGCTGGTAAAACTGTTCTAGAAAAGAAGTTTATTTCAAGACTGTTTAAATATGAAATATAAACTAAAATTTATAGAATTTTAAGACATTTAATAAGATTATTGGTTTATCTTTCATATTGCAATTTATAAGTAAAAATTTTTAAAATATCAAGATTCTTTCATTAGAAAATAGTATTTTGTATTTTCATAAATTAGGTTAATAAGTACAATTGAAAATTTTAAACATCCTGATGACAATTCACAGTAACTTGAAGTTTGTTATAAATTTATTTAATAATCTCATTTAATGATGGATCATTCAGTTTGAATTTATAATTTACTTTAAATATTTTAAGTTTAACTTTTGTATTGTCTAATTTTATTTGTTATATTGTTTTACATTATTTGGCATTAAAAGATTTTCATTTCAATACTATAATAAAATTTAATTGAATTTAACAAATTTTAAATTAGTTGGAATTATTTTTTTTATCATATAAACAATACCCAGATAATATATAATTATATAATATATGTCTGTAACTTTTGCATTTGTATTAATTACAAATGCAAAAGTTGAATAAAATATTGAACTGGTTTATTGAAAATTCAAATATAAATATATTTCTTTCTTTTACTAGTATATAAGTTCATCCATCCAATATTCTATAAAAACAAAGCACTTACATAAATAATTTTAATCAAAATTAAAATTTTTTTATTTATGTAAGAATTTTGCTTTTTCTTATATTCATAAAAATAATTCAAGCTTGTTTTCTTTAATGATAAATAGCATCATCTATATATAATTCATAATATCTATTATTAATGGTATATTCTGTTACATAATTATCACTGGGACTGCTCTGTTTTAAAATAAAAAAACATCGTTAAAAGAAAATGAATAAATGATGGAAATTTATAGAAAATAATATATATCATATTGAATTGTAAAATTTACATTCTAAAATGTAGATGTTTATTTTCTGAAATTTATAAATTGCAAATTTTATTTTCTTATAATCTTTTTAAATGCATTTCTTATTCATTCTAAAATTTTTTTTCTTAGAATATGTTATTCTAGTCTTAGAAAATATGTTTTAAATTGTTTATTATTTATTTGTTTAATATGTAAATTAAGATTGAATATAACAAAAAATATTAAAAATGATCTTTGCAAGTGTTTATCATCAGTTATAATTATTTTTTATTATTATCTAATGATTTTTTCTATGACTTTTATAATGATCTCTTTTTGTAATGACAATTTAAATTATTAATGTTCTATAATATAAAATTTTACATTTTTTTTATAATTTTTACTTATAAAAATTTTGGTACAGTATTCTTAGATTTTTAATAGTTGAATTATATAAAACTTTTAATAGAATTTTTTTATGAAATAAATATTTATGATATTAATTTTTATTATTATTAAATTTTTATATTGCAGAAAATTAATAATTTGAATTGGTTAAATGAATGCCTCTCTTTCTAGAAAATATATATATATTTTTGTTTTAATATTTATATAATTCCATTCATAAAAAATATTTTATAGTTTCAAGATCATTCTATAATACAATAGGTTTTAAACATTCCTGGGTATATTATTTTATTCATTCCACAAATATATAATCATTCCAAATAATGATTTAAAAATGGATGCAATCTTAATTATTTTGTAGCTATGCCATTTATACAAAATAAAAAATAATCTCAAACTCATCTTGTTAAGTAAAATGCAAAAATACATAAACCAAGTTCTGTTCCTATTCAGAGCTTTGTGTGTCTTTTCATTAAATAAAATATTAAAATTGTTTAATTAATTAAGAACAGCAATAATAATAATAATTATTATTATGATATATGGGAGGTCCTCAACTTACATACTTAATTCATCCATAAAATTTGAGATACATGAATGACTGCATTAATAAAAGAAATGGCAAATAACATTTATGAGTATATTTTAAGCATAGATAAGAAAACTGTGTGTGATATTTTTTGAGAAAAAGTAAATTGTTTGATGAATTTTTCATTTGCATTTTATGAAAATTCAACAAAAATAAAAAGATTTAAGCATCATGTATTGCCAAAATTGCATAAATTGAAACCTTGTAAGTTGGGGATCAACTGTAATAGTATTTTTATTGGTTTTATAATGATTAAATTTTATCTAATATTGTTTTAAATACAATACTAAAATTAATTCCATAACTGTTTTTTCCAGAAAAATAATACACAGCACTTAAGTGGGTATAATCTTTGTTTTTCAAAAAAAAAATTTTTCAGAAAAATATAGATTATACCTGATTAAGTGCTACAGTGTTTGTATTACAATATTATATTTATTAATATTAACATTTCTTTATATTTAAATCTATTTTTTTCAGACTTTATTCTATGACCTTATTAAAATAGTTCTTAGAGTAATTTATTAAATATTATAAATTGATTATCATGAATATGATATATAAAGATAGTTATAATAATGCAACAAAGTTAGTTTAAAATAAATCAATTAAACATATAGATAAAATTATAGCAAAACTGTAAGTAAATATTTTAATTTTATCAATTAGAAAGTAAGTTCAATATCTGTAGATGATACATCATACAAATCTATGGAATAAAAGTTATAAATATCAGAGAACATTACAAAATTTTTTTTAAATGTATAAGTTTATTAATGAAAATAAATGTATTTTAATAGCTAGGTAATGATATTTTTATTAATTTATTTTTATCAAATAATATTCGTAATTTGATTGTTTTCAAACTTTTAGTTAATTTTAAAAAGAAAACATAAGTTTAAAGTTGCAAGATATGATTTGTAATGTTTTATCTGAATTTTGAACTTTTATCATGAAGGTTTCTATAATTGTACCAGCAAATAAATATGCAATTTTCTTTGCATGTAAGATGAATGTATGATTTTAGAATTAGCAAAAGTAACACTGAATATGACTGGCTGGGATATTTCATATTAGAATTAAATGCTTATATGGTGTTCAGTTTCAATTTGCAGTTGTAATCAGATTGCAATATATGGAAAACTTTTATATAATGTTAGTAGAGATAGAGGAAAGTATTTTTGACACAAAGCTTTTAGTGTTTTGAAAAATATGTTCAATTGTGAAAATGCTTGTCAGAAATATAAGAATGCAAGGCTTTAGATTTTTGAATGAATTCAAATTTGATTCACAAATTTTAAGGTTTTTTCTTATTTTATTGTATATATTTTATGATATGTAATATCAACCATATTTAACAATAAAAATATTTCCTTTTATATATTTAGATCTGATTTGTTGATGGTGCTAATTCTTTTATGTAATTAGACTATTATATTTCTCTTTTTTTATATTTTTTGAGGAAGCTCTTATAAAGAATATAAGCCTTATTATTTTAGCTTTATTTGTTATTCATATTGTATATTGCATGTCAAAGAGCAGCTATATGTTATTATTGATAAAAATATTTATACAATCTGATATTTATTTTTCTTAACTATATCATTTCAGAATATTAAATTTTGTTAACATTTATTTATTTAAAAAAAGATCCATGGAAAAATTTATGATAAGCACAGAAAGAAAACTATTATATTGTATTATATTTAAAAAAATGAATGTAGTTATCATATAAAACTTAACATGTACAGCATTGTTAAAAAACTGCCAATTAACTATCATTATTAATTTGAATTGAATGTATTTGAAAAGATGATATTACCAATTTTCATTTAGTATTGCATGATTTTACAATAAACATATGTTCCATATGATAGATTTTGTGTAATTTTATAAAATTTATTACATTTTGAACCATAAAATATTAAGATCATGATATTTATATGTTAACTTTATTGCCACATTATTAAAACTTTTAAAAAACAGATTGAGTTACAACTAACAGTAGATCTAATTAATTTTAAATATAAATAAATATTCATTTAAAAACTTGCAAAAAAGAATATTAAGCAAAATAAAAGACTGAAATCATTTATTTTTGACATTTTATTTTATTATTTAATATAATAATAAACTTCAATTTTTTAATGAATTTTTTCTCCTGACTTAATATATACATTCCAAAATTACATAGCCAAAAAAAATTATTTTTCTTGAAAACATATAAAATTAATTAAATCATCATCAGCATTTGTATTTCATCCCTAGTTGGGCATACATGACTCCTTTTTTTCTATATCTTGTGCTATCTACATCCATTGAGAACCAATAACCGGTGATTTTCTAATGTTGACTCCTCCTCATTTATATTGCTGACCAGGATGTGATTTTCTGGCCTTATGTCATCACTTTGTAATTTTCTTGTCCATCAGTTATCTTTATATCTTGCTATATGACTTGCCAACACCACTACTACTACTTGTAGGCATTGTCTTCTATTTTGGTTTGCTCTTTTATCCAGATGTTGCTTTTTTGATCTGGTCTGATGAATCCTAACATCAAGATCAAGATAAGAGAAATGATCTTCAAAGAAACTTAATGCATCCATATTGTTTAAAATTTCTAGAGTTATTTAGTTGGAGGAGAGTTATGATGGTCAAAAATATTTTTAATAATTTATGCTTTAATTTTATGAGATACTGTATTAATGCTGAAGCATTATTCTATGGAACAATAACTCGAAGTTAATCGATATAAAAAAAAACAGCACGATAATGTTTTCAATGAAGAAATCCAATTAAAATTCGAAATATGAATGTTCAGAATATAGCGTTTTCAAACATCTTGGCATAATTTCAATCAGTCTTCATTTAATGACGAGATGAGAGAAGATTGGTAGCTCTATATAATTTTATAAATTTCTTTAAAAACTTCATTAGTCAGAATCTTGATTTGCTTTTCGAAGAAAATTTTTTCTTTCATTTGTTTCTATTGTTAGACATAGAAATTAGAAATTCGCAGATCAGAAAATCTTACTCCTATTCATGCACTTGAGAAAAATATTAGGTAGGGATCTTTTTCTCCGTCAAATTTTCCTGAAGAATTTTATTTTTAGTCGGTAGGAAGCAATTTCTTGATCTGACGGTAAAGTTTTTGCTCGACTACTTCATTTACACAAAAATATTATATTTCCTGTAGCCAACGCCTTCTATATACAGTATATTACACAAAGCTTGTCAGATCGCGCATTTTTGACTGTCGGAGCCGCGAGAGGTTGTATCCCACTGATTCGTAAGGTTGTCATTGCTTTACTTGCTACCTTGCTTGCTATTTTCTATTAATCTAACTACAATATGAAACATTATAAAGCCATTACAAATCAACCTATTCAAGATTTGACTAGATAGCTGCATAATACAGACCACTCCTGTCCAAGTAACTGACTACCTCGTTGAGATATTAAGAATTATTGAGATGTTACTAAAAGGCATCACTGAAGTGTGCTCCCAAGAATTGGAAATCTCTTAGCACAAAGTTTTCCAAACTGTGGTCCGCTAATCTATTACAAGGTTGCGTGCAAGAATTAACAAAAAAATCATTTTTGAGACAAACAAAAAATAAATTATTGTCGAGAAAAATGAATCGGCAAAAGGGATGTATCCAGAATCTTTCTGCTGTAGTTAAAGAAAATATCGATAGATTTCATTTCGATTATTTGATATCGATTTAGTGATTGAAAAAGAATTGCGAGTATCGATATCTTCAATGACACACTGATTTGAGAGAATTTTTACCGAAAAATAAGCCCGCTGATACATTAAATATTATGTTATATTAAACACAAATTCTATTTTTCGTCTTTTATAAGATTTGTTTAATTGTATTAAAAATTATTACACCATAATAAATATATTTTTTTATGTTTAAGAACTTTATATATACAAAATATGGTATATTGTTTTGTAGCATTAAATTGTAGATAGAAAGCATCGCTAATAAACTTATGAAAATGAGAGGTGTATCAAAGTTTTATAAAAAAAAAAAAAAAAAAAAAAAAAAAAGGTGGGTGCAGACACACAAAGTTTGGAGACTACTACGTTAACACATTAATCGATTTAGCTGTTCCTTCTCTTCAAATGAGTCTAGCTTTAAAGTACTTCATAACGAAATTGAAGAACGTGTGAAATTTGTGTTCTTATTTGTAAGAAATTCATAAACCTACTTCTGTCAAATTATGTAAATATGATAGATTCAACAATTTTAAATCAAAGCCTCTTGCTTGTTAGTAGGAAGATTTTTAAATTGTAAATTTCAAGGTTACTGTAAACTTGAAGTTTATTTGAAATTTATAACTTTAAAATCTTTTTTATTAGATCTTCAAAAGCGTTTTTATTAATATTTCCTTTAAGATTATAAGTAAAATTAAAAAAAAAATTATGTTTGCATTTGTCATTTTTATTAAAATATAAATATGGATAAGTACAATTTCTTAAAAATTAAATTAATTCTTCGTTAAAATAAATAAGTAGCATTCGTCCTTTTAATAAGTATATTCTAATTGTCCCGTCATTAATTTTCGTTTAAATCTGAACTCATAAGCTTATTAAATATATTTTATTAAAAATTAGTTCGCATTAATTATACTAATTTATTATAATTATAAATTATTTTCTTTAATAAATTTATCGATATAAATAGATCAACTGGACTAGACATACTAAATGACGAAAGAGACTCTACAAAAAAGCGCCTCTGGTGGCCTCTTATTGAAGTTTTTCCAACGAATGCATTGTGTTTAGAATATATACTCGCTTTGGAATAATCTGAAGTTTTGTATATATAGAAGGCGTTGCCTGTGGCATAATTGACTGCTACATCTTTCCAATCTACAGAGCTGTTCTTGTCTCGCATGTCTAATACAGATGATAAAAATTCTCCGTGTTTTATTACGATTCTTCGAGACGAACAGAATGCTAGATCAGTAATTCTACTCTTCATCGATTCTTCATCATTCTCCATCAGAGATTTACTTTGTTAGTCGAGTCTATGGGTGCTGCTGATGTTGCAGCAGGTGGCCGTCCCAAAAGCAAATGTTTATTCCGGAGCGATTCGACGACGCCAAAACAGGAAATGAGTCTAGGATGTCTTAGCAGATGGTTGGGACTCGACCCAAGCTCCAGAGGTTCGTCGTCCTCGACTGGGCCCCAGTTGCGGAGCCAGTGTCAAACTCCTCTCCTCCGGTGGACAAGGATCGGCAGCGGATGTTTGAGCCGAATCACGCATCTCCGAGGAGATGGTGATTTCCACCGGTGCCGGCCGGCCTCGTCTTAATTTTTTATTTGTGCGCTTTGTTAAACAGCAACCGAATATGAACGAAATGACTTTTGATATAAGTAATATTAAATAGTTAATAGTGAATTTGAAAATCAAAATTTATTTCAATGCATTATATATTGCTAAAGATAATGTTGGCGACGGAGTTTAGTTGATGGAACAATTTTTTCTTCAGTTTATATTGTTAATTGGATGATTAATACGACTTTTTTACTAGTGAATTTCAACATGTTTTGGAATATTAGAGAGGGAGAAGTTACGAGAGACGGAGGGGGAAGAGAGCCGAGTGGGTGAAGCTGCGAGAACCTTCGCACAGACGGTGTAAAGCAGGGACTTTCCCCGGCACCAGTCTGAAGACTTCTAGCAGTGGACACAGAGAAGACATGACCTGGCCAGCCGGGCCAAGAGAGAAGAGCGGATCAGACAGCGGTACGGGATCGGCCGAGGCCGGCCGGCACCGGTGGAAGACATAGATGAAGAAAGCCATCTCGTTCCATAACGGGGGAAGTCACCATCTCTTCGGAGATGCCTGACTTGGCTCCAACATCCGCCGCTGACCCCTCTCTACCGGAGGAAAGGAGTCTGGCACTGGCTCCGCTGCTGGGGCCCAGTCGAGGACGACGAACCTCTAGAGGCTTGGGTCGAGTCCCACACCGGCTAAGGCATCCTGGACTCGTTTCCTGTTTTGGCGTCGTCGAATCGCCCCAGAATAAACATCTGCTTTCGGGACGGTTAGCGGCTACAACGACATCAGCAGCCATAAACTCGACTAACAAAGTAGATCTCTGATGGAGAATGAAGATGAATCGATGAAGAGTAGAATTACTGATCTAGCATTCCGTTCGTCTCGAAGAATCGTAAAACAACACGGAGAATTTTTATAATCTGCATAAGACATGCGAGACAAAAGAAGAACAGTTCTGCAGATTGGAAAGATGTAGCAATCAATTATGCTATAGAAATAGGATATATTTGTGTGAATTAAATAGATGAGCAAAAACTTTACTGCCAGGCCAAGAATTTGCTTCTACTAACTAAAAATAAAATTCAGTAAGAAAATTTGATGGAGAAAAAAAATTTCTTCCTAAATTTTTTCTCAAGTCCATGAATTGGACTTGTCAACAGATGACGCCACTTTCCATTCAATTAGAATACTAAGTGGGGGGCGAAACAAGCCCTTCCATAGGTTACC